>RJWJ010012802.1:0-41030 GCA_004363605.1 Indri indri
TTGTTATCGGACTCTATTTGAATGAGACCATTTGAGACATTACCAAAGGTTTGGGGGCATTTTGAGCAGGAAACTCAAAGTAAGAGGAGCAGGGCTTCAATTTAGTATCCATAGGTAAAAATACCCCAATTCAGCATGTGGTCACTGAACACTTCTCTCATTGCAAACTAAATGCATTTTCCTTTATATTTTTACATTTCTGGTAACTTCAACTTTTCCATTTGTGTTATTTTGAAGAAACTTGGGCACAGAAGCAAGGCCCAGAGTAAGTGTAAATTGATATTCCTTTAGCTGTGAGGGCAGTGCAAGCGAAATCACAACCGGGAGTGACACTTTAGGAAAACATGACAATGACCTGCTTCCAGGTGTGGGAATTGAGTAAGTAAGGGGTGTTCAATGAACATGTGAGAAATTCCTGTCCCTTGTGGGGTTTGGAAATGGATGGTAAAACTCCTTTCACTATGTAATACCAAAATATTTAGAAAAAAATTATGAGCAATTCAAACAATACAGGAGACATTCATTGGTTCTCTGGGACCAACTGCAACAACTGACTCCACCACCCCACCACCCCCCGCCACTAGCCACGCCATCTAGAGTGCGATTGGATAGACACAAACTGACCATGTTTATATCGCAGTTAATAAAGAAAACCTGAGGCTATTTAAGCCTTGAATAATCTCAAAACAGTTGTTAGATTTTTGTTTCCAATACAATGTTAATTTTATATGCTTTTATACCCTCATTCCTCAGGGGAAAATCAATGGTGTCATTTTATAAGATAGGAGTAGACTATGAATACAGATCTTCTGCATCATACCAGGAGTTTTTCTTTCCACGCCCCTATGGTTTTGATTGTTAAAAATTATTCTTCCTGGTGCTATCGGATCTTTCTCCTAGTGCTATCATAATAACCAGTGCTATACATTTATTTATTTTCAGAAGAATGTCAATTGATTTTTCCCAGGTGAAAAACAGAGACCTTGCTTCAAACTTACTCTTGTGTTTGTTTCAATTAGAACACTATGAATAAGCTTATAATCATATTTTACATTTTATAGCATATGTCAATATAGAGCTTTAATAAGAAAACTGTTTTTGATGACCAAAGTTTTTTTTTAAAGCAAACCCACAGGTGTTATGATCACATTCATTAGCTGGGGAAGTCACTGAAATTTATTTATTTGTGGCCTGACGCAATTTCAAAAAGTGTTCTCTTGAACAAGAAATAACTCATGGACATGGAAGAACTCCTAAATGCCACCTAAGATTTAGTTACTACTGTGAGATTGAAAATGCATTAAAATGCTAGGCAGCTTTCAGGCTGATCTAGGGAAAAAGAAAGGAAAAAGGATCGTCGACCTTTTCGATCATGAAAAAAAGTGGGTGATGTTGGGGTTAAAAGGGTCACAAACCCAGGTAAGTAAGAAAGAAAAGAGCATGGATAGACAAGCTATTGCATAGGCAGAGTATTCGCAGATTTAGACTATTGCACCTAAGTGGACAAATCTATTTTGAATGATACTCCAAATGGTCATCCCTGACAAGATGACAGTTAAAAACAAATGGAGGAGTTGACACAATTTTGAAAGCTGAGGAATGATTAAACCTACAAAGCCAAATAAGTTCGAAGACACTTTTTATATCAGATGTAAAGGATAAGACAGCATTGGTGCTTATATTCCATAGGCATTTTATAAAAGTAGCATTTACAATGGGATCTAATCAGAATTATAAAGTGTTCAGCCCAAAGGTTTAATTTAAACAAAGAAAAAAGTGGTACTTGAGGCCTACATTCACAAGTACAATTTCCCTGGGTACTAGAAGAGGCAGGACAGAAAATACTGAGCAACAATCATTATTCATACGTTATACTTCTGAGCAACATTCAGAGGAAACAGTTGTTCAGGTATCATTTCTTACTCATGCACAAAATCTCTGTGATATATTTTGCAACATCAACCCTAGGTTCTTTTCTCAATATAACTTCCACCTCTTAAGTAAGCTCTGTGCAAACACACACACACACAACACAGATGTACTCGAGCTTTCTCTGAGTCTGTGTTAAAGAACATACTCCATCACTCATTTCCTTTGATGATGGATGTTCTGACTCCAGAATAGTTAGGATTATAACTTGCACTCAATACCCACTTTCTTCTGGCTGAATCAGATTCATAGCATCTATTTAAATTAGCTAAATATGAATACAAAAGGATGTTAGTACAAACACCATTTTATGGAAACCCTATAATCAGAAAATTGATCTTCATAAATCAAAGAAATCATTTTATGAAAGTCTATGTTGTAAAATTTATTTAAATAGACTAGTGTATTTAAAATATTTCTTTAACAAAAATTCCATATTTCATAAGATTAAGTACTGTATTATTACCAATTGTTGGCCTTTGGAAATTTTATAGTTTCAACTAGATTAAATGAGCAGTATACAAGGCTGAAATATTTTAAAATTTTAAATATTTTAAAACAAAAAATATTATTCATAATTCTGAGAAACTCTGTTTTAATCAAAATATGCTATTCTGGTCCTTTTTGCCCAAAAAGGAATATATTTCTCATGAAAATGAAGCATGATAGTAAAATCTGTTTCACTTAATAGAGCCATGCGTACTCTTTTTCAAGTTAAGGCCTTTTTTAAGTGAGTTAAATTTGTGACAGAATCTGTTACGGTTCACTAGGTCTCATTATTCGTTGAGTCAAGTAATTAAATGACCATATGAAATAAAAACATGGCAGTACCTATCAATTAAAAGAGTCCAGTGCTTTCAGAGATCAAGAATCAAATGCCAAGAAGGACCCATCCTAAAAGGGCCCCAACTGCAACTGCTGTCACAATGATTTCAATAAATAAAAAGGTGATTGACTAACAAGACAATTTCTGGGACTTTAGCTGGCCATGCATTCTTTAGTTTTTTAAAATCCAAATTTCAGTGACCTATTGTCAGTCATATGCTGCATTTCTGAGAGGAAAAAAATTACCAATATACAAAGCAGTCAATGTCATCCAGACAAAACTATTAACAAGTTACTTGCCATTTTGCCAATAGTATTTTCTTAAATGACAAAACATAATCAAAGTAATTTGTAACTGAAGTCAGCCACAGGATCATGTGTCAGAAAGACTTTTCAAATGTGAAATACACACAGCTGCCTAAAGATGCAATGGACCTCACATTGTTGACTTCTGAATTCAGCTCTGTTTGTTATATAGCCATTATTCTTACTCAGGAAGAAGAATTAAAAAAAAAAATCTTTTGCCTTCTGACTATTGCAGCTGCTTCTACCAAGCAACAAAAGTTGTTAGAGAAATCATATATACACATACATGTAAAATTAGGGAAACAAGCTGCTTTATTGCCCTGATTTAAAATAAGCTCAATCAGTAGAAAAGAAAAATGCTATAATATTCAGCTTGATGAGCAGCTGAAGGCAAAAATATACTCAGACACAGTTTTAGAATTCAGGATATATCTTACTCAGTGATGTTTGAATGAGATGAAGGACATTTCTCCTCTTGATTTTTTTAAACCACTGAGTAAACAACTGGGATTTTTGCAGAAAATGTAACCCAAAATAGACAGACATGTAAAAATTTCTTAAATATGATCCTGAGGCTATAAAGGCATAAAAAGAACAAGTTTTACTCCCATTTAATTCTAATTTATAAAATTATATCATTTAAAAATCATAATTATGAGAATTCTTGATTAAAAGAATAATTTTCTTAAGTCAGCAATAAAATGTAAGTTATGTAGAACTGATGGTTAATAATCACCCTTTAGTAGGAAAACAAATACATCGACTGTATTGTAAAACAAAAATTAAAATATGGATTAATAAAATTACAAAGATTAAATCAATAGGCATTTTAATCAACTTCTCAAAGGCCCAGCAAAAAATACATTGAAAGTATTTGAAAAATATGAAAACAGTCTTACTCTTGACGGTCGCTGTCCGGGTACAGTTGTAAAGAATAGCCAACTCCCCAAACACTTTTCCTGGCCCCATGGTGCACAACTTCACACCTTCTTTTGTAACTTCAACTTTACCATCTAAAAAGAAGAGGAGAAAACATGTTATCTCAATTCTTTCTCATGCTTTATTTCATTTGTTGCATTTTCAATATGAGATGAGTAGTGCTAGGCTCATTTGTAAAAATGCTACGCAGTTACCAATTAAAACAAAGCTATCACCAAGATGCAATGCAAGAAATGAAATAAAACATATGTTAAGAAAACCATGTCTTTTCTTAAATTCATCACTAATAAGACTTGAGACGAGACTCAAAGAAACAACAGGAAAAGAGAGAGGCAAAATGTAAACACACGAAATTATTCCAAATATGATATTAGTAAACCATGGTAATTCTAATATTAAATTATTTCGAATCTGAAAGAAAACTTGAATAAGTGGGTACTTTTTCTCCAGCACACTTCATACTTGGAAATTCTCATCCGAACAAGGCAGCTACTATAAAGAGAGAAATTACTTTGACCCTTAGGCATTATTTAATTGTAGGTCACAGTATCTTTTTATTTTTAAACATCTTATCTGACCTGCACGAGACTGGTTTATGTGCTTCCCAGCCCTGCAATGTTGAGTGTAAGAAAAAACAAACTACAAGGGACGAAGGAAAAGAGAGAGATATTAGGACTGCTACGTTCTACAAAGGAGTTGGAAAATGAAATGCTAAATAAAAAATGCTAACGAAACACTATGAAATGGATATACATTGTTGCCTGCAAGTAAGCAAAATGCTATTCATTGGGGAAATGGAAAAAAATACGTATTTTAAAAAGTCATATCTATGCAGACAAAAAATTCCATCACGCAGCACAGGTAGAAATAAAAAGCCAACACAATCCGTTCTTGACTTAACTACTGGCCTTCTGTTTTTCTCCAAGTTACTTATCCACAGTCTACAGAAGAAAAGCCTAAGAATTAACTTGTGATTGAAAAGAACTAATGCTACTTTGGTGTTTTCCAAACTTCAGACTTTCATACATCCGCTTCATAGTGGCTCCCCTGTGTGCATCCTGTGATATTTAGCATTTTAGAGGGTTGACATGAAATTCACTTCTTCCCTTTTTAAACCAATTTAGTTTTATCTAAGCAATAATATTTGTAAAATCTTAGGTTTTATTTGCTAATTAACTTTTTTCAAAGACTAATTGAAATGACATCTTAAATATTAAAAAACAATTAAGTTTAATCTATATGCTAGTGATGCAAGATCTGTCCTTCACAGGACATTGTTCTACCCTGAAAGGCACTTCATCTAAATGGTATCAATGAAGAGAGAATCCTGCGTTAATTAGAATAAAAGTCCACACATCTACTCATTGCTTTAGAACTGTATATGTATGCCCCCTCTACATAAAGAAGCTATTCTGGAATGAACAAATTCAACAATTCAAAAGGTTTGGAAATAATTGCTTATATAGGTACGGCCAGTAAAATATTCCAGCTTTCTCATCCCTTGTTTCTTGACTATAGGAAAGAAAACTACTCCCCTTGATAGGTACATCAAAACTAGTCCAGTAAGTTCATCTTTTTATAAACTTCAGATGTCCCCAATGTCATTTTTCTCTCCTTTCTTTCAGTGACACGTCTATTCCTCTAGAAATTTTATCTGCCACTCAAGAATAAGAGATAAAACATACTATAAAATTATCTGAAGTTAGATAAGAAGTTGAGTTCTGGTTCTCTTATTTGTTCCTTATTAGACTTATGACCTCGGGCAAATTGCTTACCTTCTCTATGCCTCAGTTTCTTCTTTAGTAAAATGGATACAATACAAGCACCTATGTCATTAGGTGGTTGCTAAAATTAAGTGAGATAAAGCAGGTAAAATGCTTAGCACAGTGTCTGGCACATAACAAACGCTTATTAAAAGCTTAATCTTGTTACTGGTATTTATTTGTCTTATATTTCTCTCTCATCATTTATACAGAGGTATGACTGATTAAATTACATTGAAGCACAATATCCCATCATATACTACAGAAACTAACCAAGGTTTTTATTTTTTTAATGGAGAATTTGTTTTCAGATTCTTTCTTTATGGGGAGTTGAGGAGATAACTTTTTGTATCAAAGCAATATCATGCCCAAATAAGAAAACAGGTGCTCAAGAAATCTCGCTGTTCTACCTGGAAGAATGAAATGTCTTTGTATTCTTCTCTATTGGCCAATATCTGGCCAAGATAGGCAAATCTGATGTAATGTTGCATCAGCCATTATAGTCTAGTGGTAGGGACTTCCAAGAATAACATAGTAACAGCTTTCCAAGGCATTATAACATTGTCTAGATCTAAAGTTCTAGTGTCAATTATATTAATAGAACTAAAAGCAAAATTAACAATGCATAAAGAACATTCATACATAAGTGATTTTGTGCAAATCTGCTTCTCTCTCTTTGGGTCTGCAGTGGAAAGGGACTCGTGGGTGTAAGACCACTACTAAGAATTCAGTTGGGGCTGAGTGTGGTGACTCGTGCCTGTAATTCTAACATTTTGGGAGGCCAAGGTGGGAGGATCTCTTGAGGCCAGGAGTTTGAGACCAACCTGGGCAACATAGTGAGACCCTACCCTGTCTGTGCAAAAAAATTTTTAAAAATTAGCCGGGTGCAGTGACACATGCCTGTAGTCCCAGCTACTTGGGAGGCGGAGCCAGGAGGATTGCTTGAGCCCAGAAGTATGAGGATGCAGTGAGCTACAATTGCATCACTGCACTCTAGCCCAGGTGACGGAGTGAGACTTTGTCTCAAAGAAAAAAGAAATGAAAAGAAAAGAATCCTGCTGGACTACTAGGAGTTTGGGAGTTATGACTTCTCAAATAATAACTAGCCTAAATAAAAGACAAGGAGGAACATCAGGACTATTTTTCTAGCTCAGGGTTTCCTTAAAGGAAACCTGACCTATTATATCAGAACTAGTTTATAAAATTCAGATATCCCCCTGTAGGAAATTATAAATGTCCCTCTACCACCATGACCACCATGCTCAGTTCCACTGCCACTACCTTCCCTGAAAAACCATGCTTTTAAACACTGATCTGTTTTAAGTTATGGACAATTAATCTTGTAGCTGATTATGTTTTCTGTTCTCATATGGCCTCTAGAAGGGTCAGAACTGTATAAGACTCTGAAGTCTAAAATTTGTGTACAAACTCACTTCTGGTTCCAACTTATTTTCCTGATCTTATTTTATATTTGCCTAAATTCCTCATGTTCGACTTTTTTTATAAGGTGGGTATAAATTATATATTATATATATATGTATAAATTATTCATATATGTCTGAATAATCAGTGCTGGTCACAGAAGGTTGCATTCCATATTAATTAGAATAACTAAAAATGTAAAAAATACTTAAATAGATGGTAGTCAAGAAATAGCAATTTTGATTTAAAACATCTTTTCCAGGTTAAGTTAAACACTAGAGATTCAATATATTCACAACAGTCAAGAAAGTAAGGGATCTGATACCATACGATAGATGGCAATGTTCCAAAAAGCACTGTATTTTTTAATAAACAGAAAGACCTAAATGGTAAACAGAAACAAAGTGTCTGTAACTTGTTGGCCTGAGTCATAATTTGACTGTTTATCTTCCCTCATACCTGTTGTATGAATGGAAAGTGAGTAATTCAGGGAGGCAGGGCAGACTGAATGCTAACAAGAAAGATACATACTTGGCATTAATGAGAGTTCTTACAAAGATAATTAGAAGTATCCCAATTTTCCAAGAATCCAGTAAAGTGAATTACTGATGTGAAATTGCTTAAGCTCATTTACCAGGCCACTCACCAGCCCTAGAGTAAAATTAGTAGCGATTACACATTTACAAATGATGCCCAAGTACAGTCTGTGTGGTTCACTTAAGCAAGCTGACGATAAGGCAGTCAAAATGGACACATCCAGTGGCCCCTAATCCTACCTAATCAACTTCCTATGAAGTATTAGAGCAGTCATGAAGCCACTTCCCTAGTCTTATACTCCTTTAGGGGATTGTTTTTACTTCTTTTTCACTCTGTGGCTACCTCTGAGATTTGTTTTAAACTGATTCCACTTGCACAGAAAGTAGGTGGACCTATTTGTGGTTATTTTTGTGGTGGGTGGGGTACCTGTGGGGTAAAACAAATAAGGGAGAAGTCAGGTAGTCTGAATAGACAGTACACTTTTGCCGGAGGCTTGCACCAAATTTAGAAAGAGCTCAGCTTGGATGTTTTTATATAATTATTATTTGCTACTAACTTTGGAAATGCATTTTGATGAATTTACTATAGGTCATCCTTGATTAAATGTGATTTCTATTTCTTTATAGAAACAGAAGAGATTCACTAGCATTTATTCATGACTATTTTAATACTTTAATTCTCAAATACATTAGATTTTAAACCAAAGATTTTTGTTTCTGGGGAGTGGTGAAAAGTCATTTTCAGAATACCTTGGTAAAGCTCTAGACTTTTTCTATTATTCTCCCTAAGTTAAACAGTTACTAGAGGCTATTAAAACTGTTACTGGGGGAACTAACAATAATTGAAAATGTGGTTAATCTGTATATCCTGCTTCTGCTCCTTTTATTTTTTTTATTTTATAAATGTAATACTGTATTGGTTTTATTTTCACCATGCCCTCTTGCCATCACCTCCATAGGGAAAAATATAATATAAAGAAACATTTAAATCATTTTAATTTGGATTTTGTTAAAGTGCTAAAGTTGCTTGCATGAGAGAAGATGTTGAAACAGTTGGCTAAGATAAGATTTAAAGGGATATTTATAGTTTCATTTGGCTCTTTTATCATTCCTGCCATTGCCATGAATAATTGAAAGATGTATCACAGTAACTGGAACGTATTTGTCATTCTACTTCAGGTACCACATGCCCATTTATGATCTGGCATGGGCTGAGTCAGAAGTCTTAAGTCTTGTCATTTTGAGCAGCAATCAATCTCTCTTCTGGTTTTTGGCACCACTATACATGTTCTTCCCTTGGGAGATGCCAAGTGTTATGGGATCCATTATAAAGCAAATATAGTTTTGTCTATCTTTTATAAAAATCAGTAGGCCCTAAAAATAAAGGAAGAAACTGAGTTTATTAGGAGATCCAGAATCTCCTGGCTTGTTTATCCTTATGAGTTTTTCACTAACCTGTAGTTGTGTGCCATAAGGACATTGTTGATAAATAGAATCAGCTTAGAGATTTATTACCGGCAGGCAGAAACAGAATGGCTGCCAATAACCTAATTATAATTGCTGTGCTTAGTTCCAACAATCTTGGTTGGAACATTTAGGACAACTTGATTGGCCATTAAAGTGAGTCAGGTGTTACATCAAAGGTCCTGTCTACACAAGACCTCTCATTTCTTTTCTCTTCTGATCTAACTATATTTTCGTGATTTTGTAGGTTTGAGACCACAGCTTTTACATTATATATTCTCCATAAGGGTTTCTGTAGTTGCTAAATTCAATATGAACCTTCAACATTCTGGTGGTTGAGCTGTGTTGTCAGCAGTGTAAATATATTTTCCTCCAGGAGATGAGGTTCATCTACGGATCTGCTTTCTTAATGGATTAGGCATACTATTATATCAGACTTGCCTTGCAGGGTCATTTATACTGGGGGTATTGATATCAGAGGAAGAAAGTAGAAATTGACAAGGCTGCTATGGGGTTAAAGAGGGGAAAAGCTATACAATTCCCAGGGACAGACTATTAACTTAGATATCTCCCTAGAACATACATTTCTTGTTAGTCATTTATATGTGCTTTTCTTGAGCCAGTATAAGAAGGAAAAGGATGGTGCCACTACAAGATGCAATTTTTTCTTGAACTAAAGAATGGCAGTGTGCCCGTGTCTTATCATCACTTGTCAGTTTAAGATATACGGTCTCTCTGGATCGCAACTCCCGCCCCTCAGATGATGTGTTAACCCTTCAAAGGATTAATCTTGATGTTTGAAAATCATTCTTTCATCACTGAATAAAAGCCTCTGAGAAGTTTCCCTATTTTAGCATTATATATTCCTTTCAAAGTTTGCTGTACCCATTTCTAGGTGGCTGTGTATTTTGCTTATTAGTTTCTCATTAGACATATAAATTTAGTAGGGTTTTTTCCCTAAACTATTTATGTGTTCATAGTTTCTATAACTATCAGGTTCTTATAATATTTTAGTTAGGACAAAGCTTCTTATTCAAAGAGGTTATTTTTCTTCGATATCATCATAGCAGTCATTCTTACAGGGTACTAGTCATTCTTACAAAGTACTAGTTATCCAAATGGCATGAAACAATCTGAGATGTAAAAGTTGAAGTTGAAGAATTCCATTAATAAAGACCATGGCTTCTCCTTCAATTCGGCAAATCCGATTTCCCTCTGGTCATGACTGTTGTAAATAAACTTGTCACAATTTTTTTATTACATGAAATTACAACAGATTACAATATGTATAGTTTATAAAATAAAATCATTACAGTATCCTTTGTAATGAATCAAAAACATAAGGAGTTCACAATGTTTTTCCCTAGCATCGTGGTCCTATAGTCTTTCTACACATTATGTTTTGAAATCTTAGTACTTTAAAATATGCGAAAACACTAGATGGGCGTTTGTGGACTGATTTCAATTTCCAGTAATGAGGAAAGCTAAAGACAGGCCAGAGAAGCAATGTGTACACAAAAGAAGGGAAAGAGAAATAGACTAATCATTCCCTGAATAAATGAGAGTTGAAAAGATAATTTAACTATCTTAATTAAGTCAAGTTTATTAAGCTTAATTCCAGCAATGCATTACATAATGCATTCTTACTCTATTATTTCTATAATATATGAGCACCTTCACTTAGCCTAAACAATGAAGAGCGATTTCTGTTGTTCCTTGCAGGCAGGCAAATGGCAACAGTACTACTATCACTACCATATTTGTGGGCAGTCATCATGTGATTTTTGTTTCTGTTGTGTTTTAATATTAAGCTCGGGAGAGTTTAAGATATAATGCAATGGCTTTCAACAGGGGACAATTTTAGGCCTAGGGAACATTTGGCAATATCTGGAAACATTTTTGGTTATCACAACGTGGGGATCTACTGGCATTTAATGGGTAGAGGCCAGGGTGGTGAACATCCTACAACGCACAAGATAAGCTTCCATGACAAAGACTTATTCAGCCCAAAATGTCAGGAGTACCAGAGGTGAGAAACCCTGATGTAGAGTAAATCTATGCATGTACAAAATATTCTGTGTTTAAAGGGAAAATTTTGACTTCCGCTCTTTGTCATTTTAACTCCCACCAGATATAAATTACAAGCTAAATAAAAGGGTAGCACCAGGTTGCAATATTTAAGTAAGCCATGTCACCAGTGGATTGAATAAAGCCACAAAGCTACTTTACTGCATAATTTTCCCCAGCAGATGTCACCTGGAACGGAAGTAATTACAGAAATTTCTAAGCAAGACTTATGAAAATATCCTAATGATGTTAGAATGGCATCCTTTCTCCAAACATGCTTGAGAATTTTAGATCCTGGCTCCACAGTGGACTGGCTGTGGGATCTTGGATAAGTTATTTAACTCTATGCCTTGATTACCTCACTATAGATTTGGTATAATAGTATCTTATTTCACGGGGTCATGATAATTGAATTAGATAATACATGTAGCAAGACAAAGAATATATAAGAGTTTCCTTTTTTTTTTTTTTTAAGAAAATAAAATACCTGGAGAGACAGTTTTAAGGAGGGAGAGGCAGGCCTCTAGGTCATGATTCATAAAATTTAAGAGGGGAAAGAACAGAGTGATAAATGAGCAGAAGCAGTGAAGGGAAAGGATGGGTAAGAAGCTAGAGGTTATAGAGAAAGAGGCCAGTAGGAAAGCTTCACATTGGAGAGGCTGGAGGACTTCTGGTAAAAAAGGATGTCTAATATACAATATTTAGTTATTTGTTGCCAGAATGAATGTCCTACCCCTCTGTCCAAATTGTCAGTAAAGTCTGCTTTGCTCTGATTTTCTTGTGTGACGTGTTTGAGGGAAGAGGAAAGCTTGAGGGAGGATCTATTGCTAGGCTATGCCAATGAACAGGAAGGCCAGGATGTGAAGAATGAGTGACAGGAGAGTAGGGGAGCAGGAGACTTGGAGAAATTACGTAAATTACAGAAGCATGAGACACTAAGGACTGAGGAATTTGCAGATATCTTAGGGGAAGCCATTGCCCTTTTCACAGGATGTCCAATGGATACTAAATCCAATTTCATATAAATTTCAAGGCTATTAGAAAAGGAAATACAGTCTCATCCCTCAGTATGGAATATGCGGGGATTGGTTCCAAGACTCCCACACATACCAAAATCTTCAAATACTCAAGTCCCTCAGTCTGCCCTTAGTATTTGTGGGTTTCACACCCTCAAAATGTTATGTTTTCCATCCACATTTGGTTGAAAAATACCCATGTGTAAGTGGCCCTGTGCAGTTCAAACCTGTGTTGTTCAACAGTCAACTGTACTGTCCACAAGGAGATGTTGCTTCAATCGAAGATTATATCTCCTTTTTCCAAGTCCCTTAGACACCTTTGTTTAGCTTCATAATGGCTCTTCTGAGGCAGACAGAGGAAAGAAAACGTTTTGAAACCAGGAGTTCTAAGCTGATATTCTGGTCCTTACTGCTCTTAAACACATTGGACCTTTTGACACTTAATTTCTGCATCAGTGCAATGGGAATGATAACTACATGCTTCACAGGATTAATATATAAAATTGATGTGAAAGAGCTTGGCCTGTGATGAAGCTTTCTATTAATATTAGTGTATACTAATTGAGGGGATAATCATTTAATTCCTATAGTATCTGGCTGTAGAAAGTAGGGGTTTAGTATATAGTCCTTGGTAAATATATTGGAATGTTAATCAAAATGATTAACATACTTGTGATCACACTTGTGTGAAAGCCTTAGGATTGCATTTTAATTTCATTACCTATATAGTCCAGAAGAAGAAAAACAGCAATAATTAAAAGTATCAACCACCCACTGCAGTTATTGAAAGCACGTCTGTGCTATAACTTACTTCACCCAGTGGCACAATATATTTCCTGCCATGAGAATTTTTGACAGTGTGAAATATCTGCACTTGATATGATATATGTACTTTTTCCCCTTTATGTGAGGTTAGGGTTCTCTAGAGTGTACAACAAGCACTTACCTACCCACGTATTTTTTTAAAGCAGAGAAGAAATAAAAACAAAGACATACCACATACCCTGCAAAATAAACATCTATTTAAAAAGAGGAAAAGAATGCTTTTGAACTTATTTTTTCAAACATAGTTATACAAATGGCCCGGGGCAGGTTGGGGTGAGAGTACTTGGCTTAAAAGTTATTACCCATACAGAAAATCATGACGTTCATCGTCCAGCACCAGACAGAGTGAGGAGGAAGCAGGGAAATAATTTAACAAGAGACACTGAGGGTAGAAGAAAACCGCTGCCCACTCCTCTACTCGGCAGTCAAGGAAAGTGGTGTAATAGAATAAAGTAATGCATAAAGAGAGCTTTATCGACTTATCAATGGATAAACAAAATGTAGAGCATCATTCAGCGATAATAAGGAAGTATTGATACATGCTTCAATGTAAATGAATCTTGAAAACATGCTAAGTGAAAGAAGCCAGTCACAAGAACCACATATTGTATAATTCCATTCATAAGAAATGTCCCGAATAGCCAAGTCTACAGTTTACAGGCAGAAAGTAGACTAGAATTGCCAAGGGTTAGGAGGGATGAAAAGATTGGGGTGCAATGTCTCAGGGGTTATGGAATTTCCTCTTGGGATGATGAAAATATTCCAAATTTCACTGTGGTGATAGATGCACAACTTTGTGTATGTATTAAAAGATACTGAATAGAGACCCTTAAATGGGTAAATTGTATAGCATGTGAATTATATCTCAATAAAGCTGTTAAAAATAAGGATTAACATAGTCCCATAATAATTGCTCAATTATAAGGTTAGTCACTAATGGCACTAATAGTATTATAATATCTTTTATGACAATGTTAAGAATCAGAGAGGCTTTGGCTTCTCACTCTTCCACTAGTAATCTCACTTCTACTCTCATTAGGACAATTACACCACATTTTTCACCATCTTTAATAACCTAATTTTCCTTCCAAAATTACCACCTATCTCTTCTCAACTTCACTTTATGACAAAGAACACCAAATTATCTTTAACTAAGTCATGCAATCCCTGGTACCAATACTTCTTATTGTGAGCACATTTAATCTACACAATTATATCCACTAAAGTTCTACCTTAAGCCCTTGTTGACAACTGACAAAATTTTCCAGGATTCTCTGCTGTCAATCTATACTGCAAAGAGAGTGGAATAATTCTTTGAATATTATTCCGATGAAGTATCCTCCTACTAAGAAATTCACTCTGGTTTCTTTGGAGTCAAATTCAAATCGCTAGCAATGTGTGTCCAGTCTTTCACAGTCCTTCTCTACATTAACCTGAGTCCGACTCTATCATTATCTTATTCAAACTTCATGGTCTAGCTCAGAGTCCTTAACCTACTAGAACTCAAGGATTTATGAACTTGGATCAGAAAACAAAAATACATCTTTATTTTTACTAATCTTTAATTGAAATGTAGCATCTCCATAGTAACAAACCATATTAGTTTAACAGTACTTTTGGCATTGTCACCAATAGAAAATGCATTGTTTTACTATATGACAATTGTTGCAAATACCTTTGAGCATTGTTTATGCTCATCACTCCTTCAAACTGATGTTAGTTAGTTAGTTGGTTTTTTTGTTTGGTTTTTTTTTTTTTTTTTTTTTTTTTTTTTTTTTTTTTTTTTTTTTTTTTTTTTTTTTTTGAGACAGAGTCTCACTCTGTCACCCAGGCTACAGTGCCTTGACATCAGCCTAGCTCACAGCAACCTCAAATTCCTGGGCTCAAGCCATCCGCTTGCCTCAGTCTCTCAAGTAGCTGGGAATACAGGTGTCACCCACCCTGCCCGGCTAATTTTTTCTGTTTTGAGTAGGAATGGGATCTTGCTCTTGCTCAGGGCTCAGGCTGGTCTCAAACCCCTGAGCTCAAGAGATCCTCCTGCCTCAGCCTCCCAGAGTGCTAGGATTACAGGCATGAGCCATCTCGCCCAGCCTCTGATATTAGTTATTAGATACACTGTTAGGTCTTATTATTTAATGTGTTAAATAAAAATTCATATCTATTAGTGAATCATAATTTTTTAATTATTTTATTTATTTGTTTCCAATATAATTAGTTCTCTTAGTAATTCAAAACGGTGTGTTTTATGCACTTAAAAGTATCCTGAAATGCAGTCCATAGGCATCAGACATCCAAAGGGATCCCTAGCACAAAAAAGCTTAAGAACCCCTGGCTAGCTGAATATAAACTTCTAACATTCTACAGGAAATGTTTCACTTCTCTTCGTCTTTGAATTTGCCATTCTTTTAGACTTCTATGCTGTTTTTGCCACAATAAAAAACCAGCATAGAAAAAAAGATAAGGTGTTCTTTCTCTGTACTTATCCAAGTGCCTACCTTCCTCATACACACTATTGCCAACTCAGCTTCTTCATAAAGCCATCCTTAGGCACATCCCGGAATCTTATCCCTTCTAAAACCTTGTTAAACCTCTGCCACTAAGTGTAAAGATTTGTATAACTGCAACTATTTAACTACTCATATTGTATTCAGATTTTCCGAATACATTCCCTTGTGCTCATTCTCTCCTGCTAAACTGAAATTTATTTAGAGTAATACTTCCTTTATTCTCCTTCCTCACGAAAGCTTATTGTGGTATTGATCAATATGATTGATGGCCCAGAATTTGTCTGAGAAAAAAGACAAAGTCAATATTTAAATAACCAAGTTATCCTAGTTGGTTAGAGTACTTGTTAGAAGTCCAGCATCATAGAGTCTATCTCATTGCTTGCCAACTAACTGCAATTGGCTCCCTGGCCATATGGTTTGCCTCTTACCTTACAGTGATTTATTAATGTGTCTTTGGACATAGGAGGGACAGGGAAAGTGTTTGGCTCTACAGGCACAAATCCAATAACACACACACAAAATAAAACATAAACTATATGTACTGCTTAAAAAAATGAAAACAAACTAGATACACTGTTTAATGGAAAGTATAAAAATATAAGCTTTATCTTGGATGTTAAAAAAACTTTTGTATCTTAACACATTTATGTTAATCACCCTTCTATTATATTACTGAGGAACTTTTTATAAAGAAACCTAGTAAGTTTAAAACGTTTAAAAGAATGTGAATTTCTACCTAGTCTTGAGTAGCAATGAATTAAAGAAATTAATTCCTGTAGAAAAATATTGCTAATGACTCAACAGCACCCATGAATAATTTGTCCCTATTTAAAAATGTCCTAAATCATTTATCTTTTGAATTCAAGCACGTCTAAATGATATTAATATCCATATTTCTTTTCCAGTTTTTCCAGATTTTAATTTATTCACTGACTCACATCGAGAACAGATAAAGAGTTTTTATTTGAAGGTCTGGTTTCTTTTTCTTTTATAAACTCTTTCCCCCTATAGGCAGTAAAAAAAAAAAAATAATAATAATACCATACTTTAAGTTACAAAGATTATGAGATAGAAGGTAAACTAAACCTGTGCTTCCATGTATTAGACGGTTTCTACCTAAAAATTAGTATAAAAATACACCTAAATAACATTATAAGAAAACTCTGATATCGAAATATAAACATAACATAGAAAGCAGTTAGTGCAGTGTGGTTTTAAATTATTATTGAACCCTAAGAAAACACACTTCCCTGTATACCATTGCAGCTTCACAGGAAAAAATAATGTTCAAGTTCACTAGCCCTGGGCCTTTATTTTTAATGTTCTGCTGACAGACTTTGAAGTTCTTGGTCTCTACAGGGAAAGTATAAAGGGCCAGTTGACATCTCCAGGATTATAAAGTAAGAAAAAAATTAAAGCTCCAGAGTGAGACCAAGACAAAAGAGCTTACATAAGCCCTTCACATTTCCTACGTATTTTATTCATTACAAAGCACAGCAAAATCAGAAGACTTTTCCTGTGCTTACACCACCCTGCAGAAACAAGTAAACACTAGAGGTACTGGACTATTCAATCCCATTTTGAACAGTATACAAGTTTGACCACAAACTAAAATCCAGTTGCTAAAATGAGCAGGTTTAGGTTAGTGGAAAGCTAAAACAAGCCCAGGGAAATATTATACCAACTAAAAAACAATGCATTATAGATATTTACATTAGATAAATAGCTTGAAATTTCACTAATAAAAAATATTACTATTTTCTTTTTTAAATATCATTTTGGTCTTTACTTTTGGACATGTAGCACGTTTTAACAAATCACTTTTACATATGGTATCTTTTATAATACCAAAAGAAATAAAACATAGTTTTCAGAAATGCCTCATCACTGTAAGTTCACTTTGAAATAAATATAAGTAGCAAAGTAGAACGATGTGTTCTACAGTGTTGTAGATGTGTTCTATGCAGTATCAAAATGAATTAAAAACAGAGACAGATGAAAAATCTCTAGAAAGGATCCACACCTGTAGTGAGACACATACATTCAGAGGCCAGACCACGAAAAAAAAAAAAAAAAATCCCTGTCTGATGGGGAAGCATGAATATCAACTTGATGAAAGATTCCATGCTTTCAATAGGCAAAAAACATATTTTTGTGTCCAGTACAAATATATGACACCTTCAAAGACATTAGATTCTGGGTTGAACAAAGATTACCTATACATATTAATGAGTAGCCATTTATAATATTGAGTTTTATGGCTATATGCTAGAAGATAATGAAATGGTCAAATATTCTAAGTAGATATCTCTTTTTGCAGTTCCACCCAAGCATGTTGCAGCCAAGTCTTCCAAAGTCGTTGTAGCAAGAAACTGAGTTGATTATTACTGCCTGCTGAAGAGAATTAGCAACAATTCAAGCACTGTGCGTTATGTCTAGTTATGGAAGTGGTGGTATGTGGTAGATGGAATATGAACATTATAGAAGATGTGGGTGGAGAGAAAGAGTTGGAGAGAAGATTCCAAGAAAAATGGAAATGGTGGGGGAATGCATTGTGGAATAATAGAAGAGAGTTAAAGTTAAGGAACTAGGATGTAATGTAGCAAATGGAAAGAGGGCAAGTTAATAACAGTTTAGTATTTCTGACTACATGGGTTTTTGTGTCGGCCATTAGGAGAACTATTTCTTTCTTATATACTTCCTGAAAACTGGTTAGAGCTAAACCCACAGTGATGCTAAATCTTGCTGATAGTTCTTCATGGGACTCCTTATGTGTATAGCTCAAAGGGCCTAGTTGTGTTGGTCAACAAATATTCAGTTACAGGAGTGGAGTGGGGCTGGCTGGGAGTGACATCAGTTACTACCAGTTCCACAATCGCCTACCTGCTCTCTAAATCCCAAAGGTGTTTTCTTGTTTGGCTCCAAAAATTGACCTAAACTGATATGAGGATATTTATAGTCTATCTATTTGAGATAAATGACTATTTATAGATTTTGCTGCAAAAAGACTTGGTTACAGATGATGTTTCACACTCAACTGGGGTATTATAGAACATGTAGTATATGTACTATATTACTTTTCTAAAATCTGAAAACATCAATTCTGAAACAACTAGTCCTAAGGGTGCTAAAAAAGGGCTTGAAGATGTGTACTGCTTTACTGCACTCTGGACAAGGCTTCTCCCTTTATTGTGGTCCTTGTATGACCTATGGAAAAAGTTTGTCTTTCAAATGAGAAATGGCTTCTGAGAGCAAGAAGTTTAGGAATGTACATATGTAGAAAGGTATTTCTTACTCTCCTGGATTCAACCGTAAGATTGTCAATAGGGACCCAGAAAAATGCCTGTGGTAAGGGCTTCATCCTTCCCAAAGTGTAAGGTTAAAATGGAGAAAATATGGTAGGGAAAAACTATAGAAAAAAAGCAAAACCTGAACTAAGAGAAGAAGATCAAATCTAATGGGTGAGGACAGTTGTTTTCTTTTGATTTACAATTCAAGGTGTCAAGGTTCCTTTACATTATTGGTTTATGTGGAAGATGTAAAGTTCACATTCTTAACTCCTAAAACAACTTGCAGAAAATTTAAAATGTTCTGTAAAAACCAAAGCATTTTAGAAATAGAAAAAAAGCTTATATACTTATTCCAAAAAAGGTTTGTGATGGATTATAGTAAAAAATCATATATAGAGAGATAGCTAAGAACTAAGAATTAAAGGATGAAGAAGAAATAGATCAAGGATTCCTAGACGAGGAATGCCAGAGTAATGAAGCATAAATTCTGAGCTTCCCAGCAACCCGGGATATTAGGCAAACATGTTACTTCTCTTTCCTCATATCTAGGAATATGAGGAATGCTTCTGGTAAAAAAAAATAAAAATTAAAAATCTGACTTTGTGTGGTAAAAGAATTCCAGCATGAGATTCATTGTACTAACATCTTCAATAACAGATTAACCCATATAAAATCATTCATCATATGAATATTCTGCTATGAATTACTGAATAGCCACCTTTATTGAACTACTTAAATGAGAAAAAGTTGCAGAATACTACTAAATTGAAAGAAAATCCAGGACATTTGAATCAATGTACATTCACCATTGGACTCTACTTCTTAAGAGCAGGGACAATCTTTTCGAATGTTTTTCTCCAGTTTCAAGCACCCAGCACAAAAATGACAGATAAACATTTGTTGATGGAATGTTTGAACAGGGTTTATAGGTTAACGTGAAGATATTTCTTCATAGAGATGAGCAATTTTTTTTTAATGAGCGTTTTAGTGTTGAAGAAGAGCTGCAAGGCTATTTTTAACTTACTTATTCAGTTAGCAGTCAGGCAGTTGTAGACAGTGGAGAATTATGTGTCCAGTCACACAAGACATTTTAAGACCTATGAGTCCCCCCCAAACGTAATGTTATGAAGTGTCCTTTTGCTAAAAATACTGAAATCAAGTAATTATCTACTTTTGAATTTTAATGAATAGGCCATCTGCTCATTCAAATTGAAAAAATGAAATTTTTCTACAAATTAACTACTTGATGAGATGTCCCTTGTGATTAAATCTGCTTCACTTTTTTTTATTGTTTTTACATTTAAACTAAAGGTGACACATAGAATATTATACCAAGTTTTGTAAACTAGAGAATGGAAAAAATGTTTTCTTTGATCATGTAATAATTGCAGTTATCTGTTTCTTTCATAGGCTATATTTATAATTCTATCAAAGGCTAATTTTTATTAACATAATTTCCACAAATACTCTATTAAAATGAATCACTAGGAAGAAAAAATGTGTCCATTTTCTTCTGTGATGATTATAACAAAGCTTTAAATTCTAAAGGTACTCTGTTTTACAGATTATTACTATACTCATAACAATTGTTTTCAAACTCCTTATTCTCCATTCTGAGAATACTTTGTTTCCTTTATGTTGTACTCTCCTATATGATAGCCAATTGCCACATGGGGCTAATTAAATGTAAATTAATTAAAATATAAATAAAATGTAAAATTCATCTATGTTGCTCCACTAGCCACACATCAAGTGATCAAATGTTACATGTGGCTAGTGGTGAGAGCACTAGTGCGAGAACTATGAAGGATTGAAAAATCCTTCATAAAGCTCTGCTGGACAGCACGACACCATCCTTCTCCAACCACTATCCCCGTGAAGAATCATTCTTTACAATACAGACTAACTTTTTCAAACCAGTCCTAAGATTCCTCCCACTCAGTTCTTCAAATTATTACACCTTTCTACCATTAGTTGACTTATCTAACATTAGTTTACATTAGTTTTCAAAGTTCTTTGGGGACAGTGGGAACAAACTTTATGTATTGTTCTGTGAAACAAAAACAAAATTGGTGGTACTTTATAAATAATGCGTTACAGCAGAATGACTTTGGCAGAAAATATACTTCATGCATACCAGCAGCTGAAGCTTTCAGCCTAATTAAAAATGAAAATACTATTACAATCTGAAATCACATCTAAGTTATGAAATTAGTATGCCTGACATTACTGTTATAGAAAGTATTCAAGATGCTGCCTTTCAGAAATGAATTTGCTTTGTCTGCTCTTATTATCCATAGATAAATACAAGTTCTCTACATGTTGAACTAGGACTGAACCATCTCATCTGAACTTAGTTGGTAGCAGCTTTAAATGTGTACGCCTCTGTCATGTGGGATTTCACCTGGAAGATGGAACTGGTTAGGGAGGTAACGCATAATTCAGCTTTTCCTTCAAGTTCTGACTCTTGCCTTTGGCTGTGGCTCTCATTTCACTCTCCCATCCTCCACCTCCCAACATACAAACATGCCATGGCTGCCTGCCTAAGGCAAAATGGTGAGGTTCAGTTCTTTGTTGGCTTTTCTTTCCAGAGTCCTCCATGCAAAAGCCCTCACTATTTCCCAGACCTCTCTCATGTCAAGGTAATATCTCATATTAAATATTTCTAGTTACCACAATATACAACTGGTTTAATAATTAAATTATCCACAAGTCCATTGCCATTTATTTGTCCCCGTACTCCTTTTACTTGCACTCTGATTGTGGTTGTTTTGTGTAAGAAAGTATTTTTTCCTTCAAAGGTACTTTGTCTTCCATAAGAAAATATATTGTTCTTACAGGTAATGAGTGCACTAAATCTATTTTCAGATCAAATTAGAGTCACTTCTTTGCAAGAGGTGAATACATTTTTATTAATTTACAGAAGATATATTGCTTTATTATTGATTTAACAAGACTTGAATATGTGCAACAGTTACCATGTGTTCTTCTCTAGGCACACTACGTGGAGATTTTTAAGTACTGATGCCTATCACTGGACTGAGGTTAAGTAAACCAGCATCTCTAGAGGGTGGAATACTGACTTCTGTCGCTCTTATAGCTTCCCAGAAAATGTCTATTTACTGACAGACTTAGGCTTGAAGACCACTGTAATCCATGTAATATCTGATAAAACAAAGTTACCCCATAAACAAAACAACAATGCCCACATTTTTTGGGGGGATGTGGGGACTGAAGGGAGGACTTCTATTTCGAAGAGAAAAACAAATTAACCTTCCCTGAAATTACCTTTATCAGAGGAGTCATGGGAGCTGTAAGAGTTGATACATTCTACCCAGAGAAAAAAAGCAACAAGAAAGATTCATGCTTACAGACAATAAGAATTTATATTAATGTAATTATTAGTAAATATCTTCAGATGAATAATGTTCTTTCAAAAAATTAAGACTTTTTTGTAGGGGTTGGCAAACTTTTCCTGTAAAGGGCTAAATAGTAAATATTTTAAATTTTGCAGGCCATGTAGTCTCTGTTGTACTACTCTACTCTGCCACTGTAGTGTGAAAGCAGCCATAGACAACATGTAAATGTGTGAGCACAGCTGCATTCTAATAAAACTTTACTTAGAAAAACACGCAGAAGGCCAAATTTGGTGTGCAGACTGTACTTTGTCAACGCTAGAGTTAAGAAATACAATGGAGCATTTCTTTAAAACTGTTGTGATGGATTGAATTTTCTCAAGATCCCGTAACAATCTCTCTTATCCCGCATGCTTTTTAACAATGTGCCCTTACCAACCTCCATCAAGAGGTGTTTTCTGTTTTTCAACTTCCTTAAATCTGGTCAGGCCCTATAACTGCTTTGACCAGTAGAATAAAGTGGAAAGGATCCTGGCCTGGCAGCTTCTGCTTCTTGCCTAAGTATCCAGATAACAGTATCCCCAGCTGCTATGTGACTACAACCACAGGAAAGATTTCATGCAAGAAGAACCTGAACCCAGGTAACACACGGAACCGTGAGAGACAAAAAAATTATTTTAAGCCACAAAGTGGTTTTGTGTGCTACAACATAAGAAGTTTTTGTTGTTGTTTAGGTATTGATGCTACTTTTTCTGGTAATGTCAATGCTTTTAGGTGGATAGAAGTTTATCAATAAACAGACAAATGCCAATCCTTTTTCACTCCTCCCAATTAAAGGGATGTATTTCTTCTAAACTTCATAGATTAGCTTCATTTATTTTAAGCCACATGCCTAGGCCACCTATAAGTACAATGACTACATTAAGTAAACCCATTCAAAAAGTATCTTAAGATTCAGTTCTTCTTCACTCATGTTAATCGTCATAAATTCAGTCTCATTTGTGTTGTGCAGGGACAGAAACAAGCTAAAAAAAAGTGCCATTTATGTTGTAGCCAAATCTTCATCTATTACAAATGAAGAAGGGAGGTGAGGTAGAGTCACTACAAAACTATTATACCACTGGTTTTGAATCAGGATCAAAATAAGCTAAATGATTAAATGAGATTAATTCTATTAATATATAGAATTCATTTTTCTTTAAAGCAATTAGAACCAAAGTTTTGAGTAACTCAGCACTAAATATATATATGTATATTTATATCTTCAGAATTGACAAAGATATAGCACTTAAGTAAGAATTGTCTCAAAAACTGAAACTTCCAACACAAAGCTTGATTGTAGAGAGGATGTTCCAGTTTTGAATGGTTGATTAGCTCACACTCTCCCTTCCACAATAATCATGATATTAAACAAGGGAACTTTAGTGAGTAAACAGGCAGGCTTTTTTTTCCTGGTAAACATAATGAAAAAGTAAAACTTCCTGAGTTCTCACTACAAATAACTCTATATAACTTCGACTAGGAAGATTATTAAACTTAGAAAACTAAATTCTTATTTGCTTCTACGAATTCAGTAAAGAAACAGACATTGAAGTCTGAAAGAAATAGCCTAGAGGCAAGAATCAGGATTCTGAATACCTAAAGCTGAAAAGAAGAGAATATGGGAGATAAAATTATAAATCTTGGCTTAAGAGACATGAGAGTGGGAAAATATGACTCAGGAGAGCAATTCCCTTAGTCATCAAATGTCAGAGATGAAATAACATAATCGAGGTAACCATCAACGCTTGATTTTATAAATAAGAAAAATTAAGTCTCAGGAATTTTGATAACTTGGTAAAAGTAAAAAGAAAATTAAATTTCTGCTAGAAAAGAACCAGAACTAAATTTCAGGTCTCCTGTCTCAACTTCTGTTGGGGTTCTTGCCACTTTAGTGCTGCTCTTTTAAAAGGATGAAGATCAATGCATGGAAGGCAGAGTCACTCCTAGTCACCTCTCTGGCAGAGTAAGTATGTACCTTATCACTAGGGTGGCTAGTGTGGAATGAAAATATAAACACCCAGGGCTTGATGCAAGGGAAACCAATGGCAATAACATTTTGAAATAACTACCATATAAAAGGTGTGGCTAAAAATAGAGGTACACATTCATGAAGAGAAAGAAAGTTAAAAAATGAAAAAGTTCTAGATTAGTCGACAATGACATTCACTTATTTCATGCTATAGATTCTCATTGACAAATTCACAATATATCAGTGAGAGCAAGAGCAAAACTGATTAAATATAAAATTAAGATGGTCTACATAAGAACAAAAAACTTGGCTCTTAGGCCTTCAGTGTTTAATTGCTACTTTTTCCACAATAAACCACCCACCATGGTCACCATTCAAATTCAGAACAGAACACAGAAAGGAAACAGCATCTACAGACGTTGAGAGTTAGGAAGGACCCAAGGACTCAAGGATAAAGTTACAAAGAATATGGGAACCAATGTTTCTTTTCATTTGTCTCATGTTTATCTCTTTTAAACTACCAAGGATTTTAATATTTCAAGTCCATGTTTATTGTACCAATTCTTTTCCTGATTTTATAGACTTCAATCACATCTTCTTAAGGGTCCCATTTAATTGAAATTCATAGGAAAATTGTTTACCTGAAATTTTTACCATCTTGACTTTTTTAATTGCTTTCTTGCAACTTCTTTAAACACTCTCTACTTTTCCCAGAGAAGTGTCTCCAGAAATATTTTTTAAGCAGAGAACTGCAATAGCATTTTACCATGGTGGAAACATTAGATGGACAAGTCCAATGACTTGACTTTTTGGATTATAGCAACACTTTAGGCCAATGTTACTGGATAGAATTTATAATAATCACAAACTCTAGTTCCAGTGTTGAAATTGGTTGCTGGGTGTATATATCAATTGAATTTGGATAAATTTCCCTCAAAATATTATGTTGCTTTATGCACGCTAACTTTGAAGCAGATCTGGTATTGTATGCACTCATGCAATCTCTTGAAATCTTCCTCTAGTTTCCCCTAATCTTAATATTTCCCAAGGAATTGTGATATTTACTTTGCATTCACTCATCTGATAAAAATTCTAAAGTGTCAAGAAATTCTTGAAGATATTATTATAGATGCTCATTGATTGGGATGTAACCCATAAATCAAGGAGCATACTGAATGCATATCGCTTTCTCACCATTATAAAGTCAAAAAATTGTAAGTTGAACCATCATTAAGTCAGGGACTGTCTATATTTAAACTTTATCCAGAGAAATATGTATTTTATATATAATTTTACCTAAAAAAATCAAGCTACATTATTTGGAGATAAGATGCATCATGAAAGATTGAATGGAATATTATACTTGATGTCAAAAAACTTTATTTTTGTCCCAGCTTAGTAAGTAATAAACTGACTGTACAAGCTGTTTAATTTTCCATGGCTTCTGCGTTCATCTGCAAAGCGATCCTGGATAGTTTCAAGTCCAACTTTATGATTACATGATTCTTAAACATTTACTTAAAAAGAAAATAAAAATGACTGTGAAAGTTCAATCTACTTTTCAGTATTTTATTTTTAAAGGAGTATTTTATTTTTCAAGGAACAAAGAAGTCTTCAAGTTCAACAAAAGCTTCTCTGTTAAAAATTTGTGGGGCCATCAAAGCTAGCATTTTCTTCATATCAGACACCTATTTTCCATTTTCAACCTGAGGCCCTGATATGTCACTTACACAGATAAACACAAGGAGTTCAAAATGGCTCCTGGGTTCTTCACATTCCAGCCTGGAGATTTCAGAGAACATCCCACTCTTGAGAGTCTTAAGAGTCTCAGAGAAGCTGTAGTGGATATTATCTTTTTTGTTTGTTTGAGACAGAGTCTCACTCTGTCGCCCAAGCTAAAGTGCAGTGGCATCATCATAGCTCACTGCAACTTCAAATTCCTGAGCTCAAGCAATCTTCCTGCCTCAGCCTCCTGAGTAGCTGAGACTGCAGGTGTATACCATCATGCCCGGCTAATTTTTCTACTCTTTTGTAGAGACAAGGTCTTGCTTTTGCTCAGGCTGGTCTCAAACTCCTGGCCTCAAGCAATCCTCCCGACTCAGCCTCCCAGACTGCTAGGATTATAGGCGTGAGCCACAGCGCCTGGCTATAGTGGATATTTATATTTGCAAGATTGAAATTTTAGACTGTTCTTTGCTGAGGAGGATTTATATCTCTAGAACAGTAGTAATGTTACTTCTATACTTTTTGACTTTATTTGGAGACCCACTGATATCTCTACCTTTTAAGTACAACTGAGGTCTATAGGCGGGAAAGGTCTGGTGGGAGTAAGCAGTAATGCTGGAATTTATAGTGAGGTAGATTTATAGAGAGAGTAGTACTTTTTAACATCTTTAATTTTATCCTTACCACACAATTAAAGTGCACAGATCAGGAATAATCATCCAAATCTGATGAAAAGATTGAGGCATAGTGCAGTTATATAATAGCTACTACATCTGCAGTCCTCAACCCCCAGGCCGCAGACTGGTACTGGTCTGTGGCCTGTTAGGAACCGCCCGCACAGCAGGAGGTGAGAAACGTAGGTGACGGAGCAAAAAAGCAGCTGGACCTGTATTTACAGCCACTCCCCGTCACTCACATCACCACATAAGCTCCGTCTCCTATCAGATCAGCAGTGGCATTAGTTCTCATAGGAACACAAACCTTACTGTAAACAGCACATGCAAGAGATCTAGGTTGCTTGCTCCTTTTGAGAATCTAATGCCTGATGATCTGAGGTGGAGCTGAGGTGGCGATGCTAGTGCTGGGAAGAGGCTACAAATACAGATTATCATTAGCAGAAAGGTTTGACTGTACAATAAATGTAATGCTCTTGAATCATCATGAAACCATCCTCCCTACCCCATCTGTGGAAAAACTGTCTTCCATGAAACCAGTCCCTGGTGCCAAAAAGGTTGGGGACCACTGTCCTACATGACTGTTTATGAGACATGGGTGTCAGTGCAGGCACTATGATCCTCATCTTCTAGCTCCTACAATATTACCCTACCACACCAGGACATCAAAGTCATGAGATGTTTTACAAGGGGAGCAAAACATTTTCTGCAACTACCAATCTGACTATAAACATCGATTTTATATTGAATATGCTTCAAAATTTAGATCTGAACCTGCCAATTGGATTGGTTTTTCATTTTTTGTAGGAAAAAAAGAATTAGGTGCTGGTTCCAGGTGGTTCTTAGCTCTTTCGATTAATCGGATTTGTCCTTTGCTGCAATCTGGATATTTCCCCAGAGTAAATCAAGTCCACTATTTAATCTACAAAACTATTCATTTATAAATGTACAATTTGCAGCTCCACATGTATAATAAATCTGGCAATTATAACGATGTAGGCCTTCAGAATTCCAAAACAAAAAGTAGCTATTGAAGGACAGAGCCTTGATTGGCCAGTAAAGCAAAATTGAATAAGGAATAAATGTAAGCTGTAAAAATAAAGTATTGAACAAAACAACCTCAGCCAGGTGATCAAGGTCAACATCATCAGTGATAAATCATTTTGACAGGATGTACTTTGACATGATGAAATAAAAATGGTACTCTACTTCTGTGGCCTTCCTCCAAAAATAATATAATTCCAGTCTAATCATCAGAAAAACAGACAAATCTTAACTGAAGAACATTCTACAAAATATCTGACCAGTACTTCTCAACACTGTCAAGGTCTGAGAAACTGTCACACCCACAGGGGCCTAAGGAGACAGGAGGTCAAAACGTAAAGTGATATCTTCAATGAGAACCTGGAATACAAAAAAGACATTAGATGAAAACTAATGACATATGAATAAAGTATCAGCTTTAGTTAATGATAACGTATCAATATTGGTTCAATAATTTTTAACAAATGTACCATACTAATGCAAGATGTTTACAAAAGGGGAAACTAGGGTGTGGCATGTGGGAACTCTCTGTAGCTCTTCAAAATTTTCTTGTAGATCTAAAACCATTCTCAATATTTAAGAAAACATTATTGTCATCCAGGGCTTTCCAAACATTAATGCACATACAGATCACATGGGCTTCCTGTCAAATCCAGGTTCTTTTTATTATAGTGTATCTGGGGTAGGGCCTGAGAGTCTGTAATTCTGGTAAGCTCCCAGGGAGGCCAATATCGTTGGCTCAAGGATTATAGTTACAGCAGTAAGTGTCTTAACTTAGAGCAGGGTTTCTTAGCCTTTGCACAATTAACATTTTTGGCTGGATGATTCCATTGTGGGTACGATCCTGTACACTATAGCATACTTAGCAGCATCTCTGGCTCTATGACAATAGCACCCTTCTCCCCCAGTTGTAACAACCAAAAATGTCATCAGCCACATGTTTCCTGTGAGGAGGGAGGTTGCCCCTGTTTGAGAACCACTGATTCAGGTCATTCATTACAATATGGTTTTCAGGTGACTACTTACAAAAAAAAAAAAAAAAAAAAGACTCTTTATTCATTTATTTACCATATTTGAATGCTTAGTATGTTTTCAGCTTCCATAAACTTAACTGTAATTATTTTATTAAATTTATTTGCTAGAAATCATCTACTCAGTATCATTGTGGAACATGATTTAAAATACATGGTTCCTGTCTTCCAAGAATTTACCGTTAAGCAAATACGTGATTTAAGTAAAATATAAAGAAGGATAGGGAGCTAAAAAATAAATATTGGCCACTGGATAAAGCATTTGCAATCAAAATTAAAGATAAGATTGGGATGTCACAAACTTAGTATATTTACACAGCATTGGACAACATTAAAGAATGTTTGCACAGGTGTAAATTATCTCATTGGGCCTGCTAATGACCCTTGGAAAAAAGATATTTTTCTAGCTCAGGAAATAGGCTCAGCGCTGTTCAGTTACTCATACCAAAGTCCTATTTTCTTTATTTTCATAAAGAAAATAAAAGGCAGGACAAAGATCAGATATAGATATTCTAAATTTTAAGCCACCATCGTTCCATTACATTAATTTAATTCAGGATAAGCATGGTCTCTCCTAGTTAGGCTTTAAGGGGAAAGATAAGACCTCATCCAGATAGAATTTAAGCAAATGAGGCTTGGCTGGCAAGGATGCCAGAAGATAGAACATGAATAACAAAGCAATTGATTGGCAGAGAGATGAAAGACAAGTATGGTATAATCTAAAGCACATCAGCCAAGACTTCGCTTCCAAGTCCACGTTTGGTAATTCTGATTCAGGAGACCTCTGGCAAGTCAGTTAACTATTCTGAACAGTTCATTCTTTATTCTTGCAATGGGGATAAGAGACTTTAGTTTACAAATCTCTAGCGAGGATGAGATGGCCTACACATAGGCAAGTTCAGTGGCCACTATATGTAGGCAAGGAAGTTTACACACATTATTTAATCTCACCTAAGTACGGTCCTGAGATTCCAGCAAGCCTATTTATACGTATCTGCTGGTTCTGAGACTTCATGGAAAGACATGCTCACACCCAGAATGTGACAGTGATATTACATCCAACTATTAAGGCTACCTTGAGATTTGTGTGCCCTCGGTTCCTCTGTTCCCTTTTAGGAATGCATTAGGAACCGTTTTTCAGTGTGACAGGCAGAGTCAAAGTCAACTTGAAACGTCTTGCTTATGCTCAATGGATGTTAGTCACACTCTTTCTCAAGGTACCTCGAGCTGCAGTTAATTTAGTTCACCCAGGACATGTCTTTAAAGGCCTACTAACTCTGAGAGGACTGCAGCATCAGTAGGTAGGCAACAGAATACAAAAGTGGGAGACCTTCACAGATATGTTTCATTAAAATATGCTTAGACATAGACACACAAACTGAAAACACAAAATCCTTCCCTTTCTCCTTATATTTGTCCCTTTATAGATAGAAAGTGCCACTGATCAACAGCAGCAGTAGCTGATAATTACTCTGTACCTGCCATATGTCAGGAACTATGGTGAAAGAAACCTTACAGATAGAATCTCTAAACCATCCAAACACCCTGCAAGAACATTATTGCCTTTGTTTTACAGATCACTGATGATTAGAAAGGTTAAATCACTTGTTGAAAGTCACGGTTGGCAAACCAGATCAAACCTTATTATATTTTAGCACCTGTTCCATTTCCTCCAGGAGTTGGATATTGTGTTTAAAGGTTATCGCCGTACCATCAACCAAGATCCTAAGAACGAAATATCAAGAATACACCCTAGGATCAAAACTGGCATCTGGACAACCTACCTGGGATTAAGAAGAGAGAGAACAAGCTGTGGCACCCAAATAAGTGCTCACAGCCCCCTGCAAGCCCCCTCCTATGACAACTGGCACCTAGTCCACCATAGCTCAAATCCTACTGCAATGAAATTACCTGTTCGTGTGTCTGGAATTACCACCTTACCTCATGCTTTGTGAGTTTTGAGTTTAAATCCCTCACCACACTATCCCCACCTCCCAGCACAATACCGAGTACAATAAATCATGATGGATAAATAAATGGAGTAAGTATAAATACAGTTTCCAATGTACCCTGAACCAGTCCAAGAAAGGTAGAAAGTTCAAACAACAGACCAAGTATAATAAGTCAGAAGAACATAAATGCACAGTCAAGAGGGCAAGACTCAAACCAGTAGCATCTTCAAGTGTTTTGCCTGCCTTTCATAAAGTCCGTAATACCCCTGGGTGCCAGTCATTCTGCCCTTATAAAGGCAAGGGTCTGCCCATGTAAAACTGGGCCTAATGAAGCTCAGGAAATGCAAATTGTGAGGCCAATATTGCCCGTAAAGCCATGAATCAATACTGATAAAGATCAGTCAGCTGTATAAAACACATGATGCTATTACACACCAAAAATGTTTATAGATAATTTCTCTCATCTGGACCCCTGACTGGAAAAAAAAATAAAATAGAGGGCATTTTTAAAAAAATAGTGATTAAAATGTTCTTCTCCACAAAAAAAATAGAAATAATAAAATTTCATGCTGAAATATCTTACAACTATCTGCTTGCTTTGTCACGCATAACTTAAGTTTTATTGCATGTAAGGCAATAAGAGATGAACACACAACTAGTTTAGGGGCCATCCATTCAGAACACTCTTCTTAGTCTATTCACATAGGTAAGAGGCATTTACTTATCTGAAAGGTTGCTTCCTATAAACAACCATCAGAAAATTAGAATCTGCAAACCATTTCCACTTCTACTTCACATGCATGGGTACGATAAACCTGAAAATCCCATAATTCCTAAAAATGTGATGAGGAATGAAAACACCATGTGCATCAGTCTTGTGTTTTAAACAGCTAACTGTCCTCAAGCCTGTTAAGCATTTATTCATTCTATGGCGATATTTCCACCTAAGTGCTAAATTTCAGTCTCATAAAAGCAAAGCCACAGAATAAAAATTGCATTTCTTTCTGAGCAGGTGTTTCAGCTGCCACTGAAATTTATCCCAAGGTAACTGCAATATTCATTTAAAATGCATGTTTTGGCCAAGTGATTCTTAACCTGGAACATTTTCCACTCTCTACTGACTGGCAGCTGATACTTTTATCAATGCCAGAAAAATGCCATTTTCTTACGGTGCAGTTTGCCCTCTTTCAGTCGTTACTTTGTCTTTTGACTTTGCTGTGAGCATGATGAACTGGCAGTTACACTAACTGATGGCAGCAGCCTGGACTGGGCAGCAGAGAGATAAAGGTTGGTTGGATTTGAAGGCACATTGCCTTGAGGTTAAGTCACCCAAAAACACCCTCAGCCATGGCCGTGAATTTCAGCAACCAGGCACCAGCTGCAAAACTTGCAGGTCTTGTTTAAAGAGGTACACCTGCTCTGAATGACAGTTTTAATACACTGGGGGAAAACATTTTGGACTTGGTGTCAGAAAATCTGGTTTGGAGTTACAGCTCTGCTATGTACCAGCTATGGAAACTAGGCAAATCCTTTAAATTCCAATTTTTCTTACCTATACAGTAAAGGTTTTAGTACCTGTTTCAAAGTGCATGGTGATGGAGAAAAACAATAGATGAGGTTTCCAAATGATAAAGCAGTATATAGACTAAGTATAGTTAATCCCATCAGGATATTATAGAATATTTATGTGTTATACTGTTAGGCATTGTGTCTAAATATTCTCTTTCAAATTATGTAGTAGATATTATTGTATGACATTGTTTTATTCATGATTCCCACACAATCGTCACCAGAATTAAGGCCTCATTCACATAGCTCTATGTGAACACATCATATGCTCACCACCCACCTAGTGGGACCTGTAGATAACTAAAAGGTCCACACTGCTGGTGCCTGGTATTTTACAAAGTCAGTCCTTCAGGTTGAGGCATTATTTAAAAGCCAAATGCCTGGCAGGGAAACATTGTGATGTTTATCATTCATTATCCCTTTCATGTGGTTTTATTTCTCAGATTCTCATATTGCATGCCAGCATATATTGGCCTTTCCGTCTGCAGTCTTTAATCATTACAACCAAATCCTTTTATAGGGGAGAATCCCAAGGCACCAAGAGGGTACTGGAAGTGCCCAAGCTAGTAAATGGGGCAACCAGGATTCAAACCATGGTTCATTTGATTTCAAAGCTCACGCTCTTTTCTTCTATGTAAAGATGTCTCATTTCTTAACCTTCTTAATAAGTTTAACCAGGACACCCAATCACAGTATACATTTTTTACCCTGTTCTCAGATTATAGAAAAAAGTAGTGACTCTGGAACCAGAAATCCATCTAATTTCAGATTCCCTCCCCAAGCACTTCAATAACTCTATTTTCTCTGTAGCTGTTTTTGCAGAAAAAATTCATCAAGAATCTACTATTCTAGATTGTCTTATCTGATAATATCCTGAGATCCATTTGGCTATTTTTATTTTTAGAAAATGTCCATGCTATAAAGAGGAAGATTTATTTTCTTCATGCCTCAACGTCTGTCTTAAGAAGATATACTTTCTATTTTCAGAGGTGGTGGTTATTCTATTTATTCAGACCTAGAAAAAGTGGTCATGCTACCAGCAAGATATTTTGTATATCCTTTGATAAATGTCATGAAAAGGACTTAGCTAAAACACCCAGTGGAGGGGACAGAAGTTATTATAGAAATAGGAAAAGTGGACCCAGGATGTGATGAGTCAAGTGTAAAAAACAAAAACAACCTGGGTGCTTGCTGGATATGGCTCTAATCTTAAACGACCATTACTATGTTCAACTTCCAGTGTTAAAAACATATACGTAAAATTATAAGCAGACACCCTAACGTACAAATGACTTGATCCCTGCTCACTGACTTTTCTAAAAACCATTTTCCCCAGGCTTGTACCACTTGGGCGATCTGCTGCATTTCTCAGTATCAGGCAGTATTCTTTGGAATTCATTAGGAATTCACAAGGCACATTCTATTCATCTGTTTAAACATCTGTTGGACTACGCTGCTCAACTTGATTTTGTGCTTTAACTCCCTAAGCTTTCACTCGTAAATCTCTGAAGTTGTGTTTTTTTTTTTTTTCATTTCTTGGTTTTACAAAATACTCAAAGGTACAACTTATTCCCTTATCTAAAAATAAAACATTAGACAAAATAACATCTGAAATCTTAAAATAGTTATGATCATTTTATTTAATTATTTTATTAAAATGAATTGCATGTAGTGATGTACACAAGCAAGTAAAAGGGAGATTAATACATTTCAGGTTCACATTATTCTGGGCAATATAAAATTATCAGTTAAAAACACTTTTAATAAGTATATACAGACTAATGATAAGGATTTGAGATTCTTACTTTGCTCCCTTATAAAAATTAAGCCTTGACTGCAGTATTTTCTATTGTTGATTATAGCATTCAAGAAGTTACCCTTCCTGGTACATGTATCAGAGCCCTATTAAATTCATAACTGGTAAAGAGTGTTTTACCTAATTTTGCTGCCAATGTCAATGTAAGCACTAGTAGCGCATGCTGTAAAAGTGAAAAATTACATGTACAAATGGCTATTTTTCCATATGTTTGGTTAAAACCATGTGAGAAGGCTTTTGTTTTGTTTCTCCCAGACAAAAGGGAAATGACATCGAAAATTACTGTTACTGAAATATACTAAAAAGTAGAAAAAAAGCTCTACTTTATTGCCATTTACATTTGACCTTCCTTCTTACTGCATTTTCTTAGATTCTGTATGTTTATATTTGGCATTCCTTCATCACAAGGCCAATTATATTAATGATGTTTTCTGTATTACTGATGCATGAGCATTTGTGGCCTCCCTCCTGGGGATAGACTGCCCTTCCCAGCGCTAGCCAATTCTTAGAAACAGCAAAGGACTCAGCCGGGAGCAGGACTTTCATTTGAGAACTAGCCAATCCAGAGCCTTCAGGCATGCACCTCCAACCATCTTCTTTATTAGATTCTCATACAACAAGCCAATATTCTTCCTGCCCTAAATCAACCCAGGGCCCAGTACCAGACAACTGAGGACAGCCCCTATACCCCAAAGCCTGCTGGAATTATTCAAGCTAGCCAAGCCAAAGCCATTTACCTTGTCCTGCCTTGTCTTTTCCTTCAAAATTCCTAGGACTTCCCTATGATCTTTTCTGCCCCCTGACCAAATTTGGCTCTTTCCCACATGGCCCTAGATGGTATCGTAGTCTCCTTCTCTCGGAAAAGGTAAACAATAAATTCTGTCTTCAATGGCATTCACCAGTCCCCTCCATAAATTAAAATCCCATGGTATATCATTGATACACTGTCTCTTTCCTAAATGTCATTGTCCATACCACCTGCGTCTGACCAAGAGCACCTCTCTCTGTCTCTCAACAGCTTTGTTGAGGTATAATTCACATACCACCATAAAATTTACACATTTGTCCAGTTTATGTTTGGCAAATTTATGTAACTGTTCCACAACCACAGAAATCCAGGCTAAAAACATTTCCATCACCAAAAGAAAGGTCTCTCAAGCACATTGCATTCAATTGCTGCTCCCACACTCAGCCTGGGGCAATCACTGATCTGCTTTTTTGTCTAGATTTGTTTTTTTTGGACATTGTGTATATATGAAATTATATAATGTAATCTTCTGCACCTGATTTCTTTCCCTTAGCATAATGTTTTTGCAGTTCATCCATATTTTAGTTTGTTCCTTTTTATTGTTAAATAGTACTCCATTATATGGACATAACACATTTTAGTTTTCTATTCACTAGTTGATAGATATTAATAATTGGATTGTTTCCAGTCTTTGCCTATTATAAGTATGCCACTATTAATAGTTTTGTGCAACTCTTTATATGAACAACTCTTTATATGTTCTCGTTTCTTTTGGATAGATACTTAGAAGTGGAATTGCTGGATTGTATTGTAAGATTCTTTATCTAAGAAGCTGCCAAACTGTTTACCAAAGTGGCTGTATCCTTTTATACTCATACCACTAGTCGGTAATGGATGAGAGTTCTAGTTTCTCCCCTTGTTCCCAGCGCTTCATATGATCTGTCTTTTTTTTATTATAGCCATTCTAGTGGCTATCTTTGTCTTTTAATAGTTTGATTATAATGTGTCTAGGTATGGAAGTCTTTGTGTCTATTCTACTTGGAGTTTGTTGAGATACTTGGATGTGTAGCTTAAGTTTCTTTTGTCAAATTTATGAAGTTACTACTTACTTCAAATATTTGTCTGCCCCCTTTCTCTCTTCTTGCTTTCTGGGACTCCTATTATGTGTATGTTGGTATGTCTGATGGTATCCTAAAGTTCTTTAAGACTCTGTTCATTTTTTAATATTCTTTTTTTCTTTCTGTTCTTCAGGATGGATAATTGCTTTTGATCTATCTTCAAGTTCACTGATTCTTCCCTCTGACATTTTAAATCTGCTATCAAGCTCCTCTAGTGAGTACTTCATTTCAGTTATTATACTTTTTAAATACAGAATTCCCATTTGTTTCTTTTGATAATTTCTGTCTTTATTGATATTCTTTATTTGATGAGTCATTGTAGTCATACTTAACTTTAATTCTTTAAACATAATTTTAGTTCTTTGAACATATTCATAGTAGCTGATTTAAAGTTTTTATCTTCAAAGTCTAACAACTGAGATCCTTAAAGTCAGTTGCTGTTGACTTTTTCCCATAGTATGAGCTACATTTTCCTGGTCCTTTACACATATTATGATTTTTATTTTAATCAAAACCGGACACTTTAGTATGGTATGGCACATCCGAATTCTAATTTTTTTTTCCATTGAAAATTGCTCACTTTGATGTTTTATTGCTGTTGGTGGTGATTTCTTTAATAGATTTTTGGGATTAATTTGTGGATTTTGTCCCCCCGAGAGTGTTTATGTCTCTTTTCAGTTTTTAAAATCTTATTTTCATTTTTAAATTTTGTTCCCTAGTGATTACTGCTGTGTCAGAATAGCCTAGTGATCAACCAATGACTGATCAGAGGTTGTGCTCAAACTTGTTGAGCCAATAAGCTCCTAGCTTTCCCGGAGGATCCATATGTAGGTTGGGAAACACATTCAAACTTCAGGCAGTTTAAATCTGCCCTTTTACTTTACACTGGACCCTCTTGTGTCTCTGCATTGGTGCATGGTCTTATGTTTAGCCAGGGATATGCAGATAGCTAAGACCTTCTGCAGTCTCTCCTGACTGTATGTGTGTGTGTGTGTGTGTGTGTGTGTGTGTGTGTGTGCAAATGTGCATATATATCCAGATTTTAAGACTTGTAAGTATACGTGAGCCCTTATCAAGGCACACTATGGCTGTCTCATTCACTAGATCTCCCTGTAACATTTTTGACTAATCCGCCATTCTGTCGCTTGTCCCAAGCAGGACCATATAAGGCTAGCTGCAGTGTTGGCCTTCCCAGCTGGTTTGTCACCTAGATCACTATTGATTCTGACAACACCAGTGGGCAAGAGGTTTTTCCATTCTTTGCTCCAAATCAAATCAGTCCTCTCTAGCAAATAAGTATTGGTTTTCACAGTATGTCCTGCCTTGGTGGAGTTACCACACTGAAGTATCTGGAAGTGATGAAAGCAGCCCCAGCATTTTTTTTATTTTGGGGGAAAGGCCTTGCCAACCTCCTTATTCTATCCTTCTGGTAGTCCCCATACCTCATTTTCAAAACTTCAACAGGAATTAGTGAAGCCATAAATGATATCAAATTTCAACTGTCCAAGAAGCTAAACTTTTGCAGAAGATTGAGAAACCAGAACTGAGAATAAGAGTTAAAGAACTCTTCGAGGCCTATTGTGATTTCCAGGATTAGAGATGCTCCTAAATTTCCTCAGTTAATAAGAATTTGCTGCAAGTTTTCAAGAAAGTAAGAAAAAACACATTAATTTTAGCAGTTGCATAAAAAGGATATGCAATGTACCCTATTCAGATGACAGGTACACTAAAATCCTAGACTTCACCACTATACAATTCATCTATATAACAACAACAAAAAAAATTTGTGCCCCCTAAACATATGTGTGTGTGTGTGTGTGTGTGTGTTAAACCAAAAAGCTATTCATATTCACTAGTTCTAGCAATCAGAAAACAGCTCTTTAACTCAACATCAATTTTAGAGGTTATCCTCTCAAAGACATTCATCACTGCTTTCTACTTCATCACACGCACCCTCAGCATCTCTCCGACTCTGCTGTTACTGTGCTGTATCCACCAGCTAATGAGACTTTCTTCATTTGTTATTCTACATGGATTCCATTAACTTATGACTTTCACTAACTCATTGTGTTCATTTTCTTTTTTATGTCTCTCTAATACTTTCCCACCCGGTGTTTAGAACATTCTTCACATTCCCCATCCAAGCTCCTCAGAAAAGAGGACCTGATTGATTCTTATAATATAGTGCTTCTCAAAATTTCATGTGCATACTAATCACGTGCTAATCTTGGTAAAATGAAAATTTTGATTTAAAAGTCCTGGGGTGGAGCTAGAGATTCTCTTAGGTGACACTGATGCTGCTGGCACACGGATCACACTTTCACAAGCAAGGCTCTAGTCAGCACCTAGAAAAGGATGCAGCTCTTGCAACAGGTGCCTTATAGGCCACAGAATAGCTTTTATCTGGTGACTTTTGTATCGCATGTTAATCAGTTGTGGTCTGAGCCACAGGGCTATGTGTTACAAAACATGGGGATTTATGTATAAAGAAACTTTTGGGAGTGAGCTCTAAAGGAGGCAGATACTTTGCACAGTCTATCCAGTAAAAATAATGTGAGTTATTTGTGCTAAATAGTTCATTTTTATCGTTGCTAATCAAGGTGAAAAACTCACCTTAGAACTTTACTAGCATGCAGTGGGCTGTTGGGCAGGTCTCCACAATTCCAAAATTTCACAAGGAAGACTGTCAGCTTTTGCCTAAATAGCACTGTATAAGCTGTGGGTTTTCCTTCTTTCTCTCTCAGTCTGTTCTCTCCCTCACCCTCTCCCCCTTGCTGCTTTCTCTTTGTTTTTACTTCACAGCTGGATTTCTAACTAAAACAATTATAGATCCTCAAATTAATTTATTCTTTGAGATAATAGCTGTGGGGAAATAAATGGACAACTTTATTTTGAAATTCACAAGACCTGACTATGCAGGAAATAGGAACTGAGAAGCAAATATTCTAAGTGGGGTTTAAAACAATCACCAAACAGACAGACACATCTTCAGATGAGGCAAGACAGGAAGAAATCAAAGGCAAGAATAGCAAAGGTGAAGGAGAGGTATTGAGAAAAAGGAAATCATATGGCAGACCTCCTCGTGCCCTCTTTACTCTCCAGCCTGTTTTCTGTAGGTCTGCCTGGCACAAATCACCTGTATTTTTATTAATATACCTGCTCACAATGAGAATATATGAAAACAAAACAAAATCTACCCAACGACAGAAGATGACATGGATAGTAAACATGCATACGAAAATATCTTTAAATATATAGTTTTTAGAAATAGAAAGGAATTCAAAATATTCTATACCTATTCTGTCTATTTAATTGGAGATCAGGTCTCTATACTTTTAGGCTAATTAAATAGAGTACCCTGGATACTATTTAGTACCTACTCATTTTATGATACCTATCTCTATCAATCTATTTATCTCTGTGTCTATCACCATAGTTTATAATAACCTTTCATCTTTTAATTAACTTAATTAAGGACAGTCAATGATGGGCCAAACGTTGTACCATTGCATACAGAAAGGACTCATCCCTATTCATCTCCATGTCCCTAGTGTGTAGTACAGTGCTTGGCTACGCAGCTAACCCTAACCCAGTATGCATCTGACTCCTCTGAACCTTTTGTTCATTTATAAAACAAGGAGCCTACACAAGATGTTTTCCCAAGGTTTCTTCCCCATTACATTTAAAATTAAGATTTATCTTGGAAGTTAAAGAAAATTGAGAATTAACCTATTGAATTGCCATGAAAAAAACACATCCAGCTAACGTGTCATTTTCTGCTGACATATGGCTGCAAGACAGACACAAATTATAGCATATTCTCTAAAACCTCAAAGCCAAAAACATATATCCTGTCTATGTCTCATGGTCAGTAGGTATAAGGCTGGCATGTTTTCTTTGGAATCCAGAAATTATTTGGAATCATGCTGGGCTTGGCGGAAACTGAAACTAGCCAAGGCCTGGTTCTGATCATTTACAGCTGCTTCCCAGTCTTGTCATCCCACCAGACTCTAATGAACCCCAAGCCAGGCCTGCCTGCTGTGGCTTCTGAGAGGAGTGGAGCCAGTGACTCCTCTATTAAATCAGCCTTCTAGTTAGTGCATGAGAATATGGTTGCTAGAATGCTCTTATTAACTAAAACAAGTAAAGAAAGCCCCTCCCACCATGTCACTGGCTTGATGATAAGACATCACTGATCTCATCTGGATAAATGCAAAGATACGTGGTAGCAGAGCTATGTTTTTTAATGGATAATGGTGGTTAAATGAAAAAAAAAATACTGATTACAGAGTCATGTAGAAGTTTTCTTCACAACCAGGACAATTTAATCAAATGTAACCTATTATTAGAGTAATGACTGAAAACATTAACAGGTTGGATTTCAGAATATTTCTTAAGAGAGAACTATCAAGATTGAAGTAAAATAACACAAACTTTCAGAATATGTTTATGAATTTGGTATGCAGTTCTGGAAGTTAAAGAAAATCAAATCTATGATATAATCTTTCTTAAATCTCAAGCAACACAGTATCTAACAAAATACCTAATTCACAGCCAGTGCTTGGATAAATGTTTCATAAATTACGAAGGAAGGAAGAAAGGAAAGATGGAATGAAAGAAGGGAGGAAGGAAGGGGTGTATTTTGTTCTAACATTAAAATGGAAGTGGAATAATAAAAAATCAACCAGGAAAATCATTTTAAAAATTCATATTCACATTCCTTACAGTAATATGAGATTGAGCTGTTATAGAACAAAACGTCAGGGAAAAAATCTCTCTAGGGTATTAGGACAGGGAATTAATTCTTTTTTTTTTTATTTCAGCATATTATGGAGGTACAGATGTTTAGGTTACATATGTTGCCCTTCCCCCCCCCAAGTCTGAGTTTCAAGCATGTCCATCTCTCGGATGGTGCGCATTGCACTCTTTGTGTATGCATATACCCGTCCCCTGCTTCCCCCACCCCCGCCCAACATCCAATAGATGTTATTCTTATATGTACACTTACGTGTTGATCAGTTAATACCAATTTGATGGTGAGTACATGTGGTGCTTGTTTTTCCATTCTTGGGATATTTCACTTAGTAGAATGTGTTC
>RJWJ010012803.1:7829-41365 GCA_004363605.1 Indri indri
GTAAGTAGAGTGGTCAGGGTGGGTCTCAGTCAGAAGCTGACTAGGAGGCAAGGGAGTTGGCCATGTGGACATTGGGGGAAGAGCGTTTTAGGCAGAGGGAATAGCCAGTGCAAAGGCCCTGAGGCAGGAGTGTGCCTGCTGTGTTCAGGGAGCAGCAAGGGGCCTGGAAACGGTGGAGCAGAGTGCGCCAGCAGAGAGGGTAGGAAAAGCAGTCAGAGAGGCGACAGGGACAGGATGGGGTTAGGGGACAGATCATCGGGGCTTCTTGGCCATTGTAAGGCCATGCGTTTGGAATGTGACTTACGTTATAAAAGAGGGATAGCAGGGTGACCAGGCGAGGGACACTGGGACACAGACGGGGCGTGGGGGGAGGAGGGAGAGGCAGTCAGTTCTGGGTGTGTCTGGAGGGCGGAGCCAGCAGGATTTCCTGACCACCAGAGACAAGCCACAGGTGACATCAAGGCTGTGAGCTCTGAGCGGCAGGTGCCATCCTGAGAGGGGAGGACAGTGGGAGGAGGGACGGGCTGGTGGGACCAGGGGGCAGATCCGAGGTTCTGTCTGGGGCAAGTGGGAGGTATTTGGTCAATGTCCAAGCGGGAAGTCAGGCGAGCACGGGTGTGTCTAACGTCTGGGAGGGGGCCTGGGAGGGACCACCAGGGGGCGGGCGGAGTGGGAGGTGAGCTGAGAGCACCCGCTGTCCCGAAAGCCAAGCGCAGAACACGTGGGCGCCACCAGCTGATTCAGATGCTGCCGGGGGAAGACGGGGCCAGGTGTTGCCACTGGGCTTAGCTGCGTGGTTGGGAGGTCCTGGACGAGAAAAGTTTCGAGGCCAGGTGCAGTGGCTCATGCCTGTAATCCTCACGCTTTGGGAGACCGAGGCAGGAGGACTGCTTGACTCAGGAGTTCAGGACCAGCCTGAGCAAGAGCGAGACCCCGCCTCTACTAAAAACAGAAAAATCAGCCGGGTGTGGTGGCGCGTGCCTGTAGTCCCAGCTACTTGGGAGGCTGAGGCAGGAGGATCGCTTGAGCCCAGGAGTTCGAGGTTGCAGTGAGCTAGGCTGACGCCACTGCACTCCAACCTGGGCAAAAGAGCAAGACTCTGTCTCAAAAAAAAAAGCTCCAACAGGCAGTGGGTGGAAGGCGGGTCGGCTCGGGTTCTAGAGAGAAAGGAGGGAGAGTTGTTGGGAATGTGGTTTTTAAATTCATGGAATCGCAGACTTCCTTGAGACTGCCCACCTTCCTAGAAGCTCGCACCCGGGACACAATTTGGAACCTACTCTCAGGGAGCCTGTGGCCCCCACAAAGCCTCAGGGAACAGACCGTCCGTGTGTGGAAGGCTAGATCCAGAGCTGCAGCCTCTCCTGGGGGGCCCGGGGGGAGACCGAGTAACAGCCCCCCCACATCCCGATCCTCGGAACCCAGTGCTTCCTTATGTGACAAAGGGACTGTGCAGGTGTGATTAAGTTAGGGATCTCGTGATGGGACGATTGGCCTGGATCATCCGGGTGGATTCTGTGACATCATAACCCTCCCACAGAGCGAGGAAGGAGGGGCGGAGCAGGAGAGGCTTTGACGAGGAAGCGGAGATCGGAGGGATGTTCTCTGAAGACGGAGGAGGAGGCCGCGGGCCAGGTGGCTGCGAGAAGCTGAGAAAGGCAAGAAAGCAGATTCCTCCTTCCGCGCCTCTGGGAGCACCCAGGCCCGGCACTCCTTGGCTCTACCCAGAGAAGCCAATTTCAGACTTCCGGCCTCCAGAACATTGAGAGCATAAACGTGTGTTATTTCATGCCACTAAGTTGGCGACAGTTTGTTGCAGCAGCTACAGAACGTCACATGGGGGCTGAGAGATATGTCACCCGCTCCTCTCTTGAACACCCTGGTGGGGACGTCACAGCTGAAGCTCCGTGAAGCTCGTTGCAGCGAGGTCAGGATGCAGCACTGTGCGGACCAAGAGCGCAGGCCGTGGAGACAGCCCGAATCCGAGCCCTTCCACGGACTGGCCGCGGAAGCTGAGGACGCCGCGTCACCACTCTGAGCTTAGTTTCTTCATCTGCAAAATCAGGATCAAAATGCTATTTTGTGGCTTCATTATTATGCCCAAGTTAAGGTTTACCAAGCAGTTGGCGTACATTAGAGTCTCAACAAACGCCAGTCGCTTTACTTGCCATCGACTCGATTCAACGTTCCACGAATAATAGCAGCACCTGCCATGCGCCTGCTGCTGACAGCTACTCAGCTCCTTCCTCTTTAAACTGGGACCCACCATCTCTTCACTCGGGCACTCACTCCTGTAACTCTCAGCACATACTTCTCCCGTCTCAGGGTCCAGATTTTGGCTATGTGACTCGAGGGCCCCAAACAGGGGAAGTCACGGGGCTCGACTCCTTTGGGAACCTGGAAGTGAGCCCCCCAGTCACAGTTGGGGAGAAGGAATACCCACTGGGCAGGATTCTCTTCGGGAACAGCAGTTACCCCAGGTAAGGAGGAGTCGGGCAGGAAGGGGCGGCCAGGACCCAGGGATGTCATGGCAAAGCAGAGGCCAGAGTGGAAGCCTCCCCTACCAGCTCCCAGCCCAAGAGGGCTCAACAAGCTTCAGGGAGTGTGAGAGGAATCAAAGTGCAAGGCTTCAGAACCAATAGACCCGAGTTCAAATTCCAGCTCTGCCACTTACACGCTGTCATTCGATGAATATTAACTGAGCGCCTACTATGTGCTGGGAGCTGGAAATGCAGCCATGAAAATGAAAGACAAGTGTCTGCCGCTATACTAGTGGGGGTGACAGAGGATAGAAATGTAAACAAATGAGGTGATTTTAAATAAGAAAACTAAAAAGAGGGGGCAGAGGAGAAATAGGAACTCTCAGGCCCAGGGAGGGCCGCTCTGGGGAAGGGGCTCTTGAGCTGGGCCTGATAACAAGAGGGGCATGGCTGCATGGTGATCTGGCCCAGAGAGTTCCCGCGGATGAAAGAGCATGTGCAAAGGCCCTGGGGCAGGAATGAGCTTGTGTGTTCTAGAAGGCCAGGGTGGCTGGAATAGATTGAGTGAAAGAGAGAGAAAGAGAGAGAGAGAGAGAGCGCAAGGGGCTAGATCACAGAGGGCCTTGTAGGAAAAGACTGAGGCTCAGACAGGTGAAGGGATGTCCCCAGGGCCACACAGCTAACAAGGGAACACCAGTGCAGATCGTACTGGCTCCAGCCCCATGTTTACCCATAACACCAGCATCTAGTCTAATTCAACAGGCAGTGCTTCCTGCAGCTAAGCTCTGGCCCTATTTACCCTAGTGACTGTGCCTCAGTTTCTCCCCAATAAAACTGGAATGACAATTCCTAAATTTCTCAAAGGTAAGGGGATATAATAAAGGCATTCCAGGATCCCGAATCCCTTCCCAGCTGAAGGAGAACCCTGACCCCTTTGCCAAGCCCCCAGGCCCCCAGAGACCTCCCTGTTGCCCTCTCCGCCCAGTGACACCCCTCGAACCCTGCCTTGGCAGCAGCGAGAGCCGAGAGATGCACCAGGCCCTGCAGGACTTCCTCAGCGCCCAGCGGGTGCAGGCCCCCGTGAAACTCTACTCCGACTGGCTGGCTGTGGGCCACGTGGACGAGTTCCTGAGCTTCGTGCCGGCACCCGACAGGAAGGTACAGTCTGGGGCTGCCTGAAGGAAGCCAGGCCCCTTCCTGGGCTCCAAGCACAGCTCTGCTCTCTGCCTGGGGGCCCCACCTTGCATGCCTGGCTCTGTTTTTCCCTCACTCCAAGAAGAGGGGTTGGAGGAGGAAGCCATCCTGGGTCCAGGTCCCCACACCTCCCATCCTCAGTGGAGTCCCCCTCCTTGGGAGCCCCAGGGCAAAGCTGACCTCTGACCCCAGTGTTTCTGCCTCCAGGGTTTCCGGCTGCTCCTGGCCAGCCCCAGGGCCTGCTACAAACTGTTCCTGGAGCAGCAGCAGGAGGGCCACGGGGACGCTCTGCTGTTCGAAGGACTCAGCAGTAAGCGGGCCTGCCTCGTCCTGTCTGGGCACCTTCCTCTGCCTCCGCGTGGTCTCGTATTGCCAGATGGAACCATCCAAGCAACAGATACCTCCTGAGCACCTACTGTGCACTGGGCACCATGCCAGGCACTGGGGATACTCCGTGAACAGGGCAGATAGCTCGCTGCCCTCTGGGCTCACAGCTACGACACAGGGGCATTGGGGTATCTGAGCGGAGCTCAGGGAAGGCTTCCTGGGGGAGGCAAAGGCCAAGCGGGAGCATGTAGGGTGAGCAGGAGCCGGCCAGGCAAAGCGGGCAGTGGGTGAGAGGAGGGGGGATGTTGCGGGCGGAAGGAACGGTGCATGCGAAGGCTCCAGGCTGGAGAAGCGAATGATGTGTTTGAGGACCTGGGAAAGGTTCGGTCTGGCCGGAGCACAGAAGGAAATATCGCTCTTCCCGTAAAGTCCACAGACGTGGCCAGGCTCACGGGTGGAGAGGCCTCCATGGCTGAGTTTCCACCTAATTGTGTGGTGCGTTGCGTGGCCTGAAGGGCATGGGCAGACCAGTTTCTTCTTTCAGTGGGATCTCTTTGGAGATAAGAGAATTTAAGGGAGTGAGAACATTTTTACTGAGAACTTGCACTGCTACAATATTTTATTAAAGGTATTTGCCCCACAGGTGCTCACAAAAACCTGCATGTTAGGAATGATACTGCCCCCATTTGACAGATGGGAACACTGAGTCCCTGCAGCACCTGCTAAGAAGAGGGAAATCGACCTCTCAATTCACTTGCCTTTTTTTCCTCTTTTTCTCCATAACAGAAAAAAAACAGAAGATAAAGAACATTCTGTCAAACAAGACATTGAGAGAACATAACTCATATGTGCAGGTACTAGCCCTGGTGCCCAGGAGATGCCACGTCCTGGGCAGACCTGACACCCCACTCCCAGCCCCCTTGCCCCAGGATTAGAGGCACAAGCCAGGAGCCCTCCACGGGCCGCATGCTAGAAACGCCCTCGCTGCTTCCTGACGCTGCCCCTGGCCCTTCCTTCGGCCAGGGGCCTCGGCGCCACACTGTCCCTTAACCCAGCGGCCCCCCACCCACCACCCTTCTCCCTCCACCCAGAGCTGCATTGACTGGAACCGCGGGGTGCTGAAGCGGGAGCTGGGCCTGACCGAGCACGACATCGTGGACATCCCGCAGCTCTTCAAACTCCTGGGGAACGTCAGAGAGTCCCGCAAGGCCGAGGCCTTTTTCCCAAACATGGTGAGGAGGTGGCCGCCGGCCCACCTTTGCAAACAGCCCTAACACCCCAGTCTGAGAGGCCGCCAGGGATCTGGGGACGCCCCAGGGGGATTGCCTGGCCCTCCGCGGCTCACAGAGCACCTTCTGGTATCTCAACCCCCGAGTCAGAGACCCTGCTCACCTCCGCTTTACGGATGAGACACAGAGAGGTGAGGTCTCTGGCACAAGAACACACAGCTGGCCAGAGGTGGGCTTCGGAGCTTGGCTTCAAAGCCAGGGCTGTGGCTGCAGAACCTGGGCTCTAACCACCACGCTGCACTGCCGCCTAGCTGCTTCCCTGCAGGGGAAGCAGGGACAGGTGGGGATCGCGTTAAGCACCTCGAAGGGAGTGCACGTTGGGGCCACCTCAGACTGGGGGTCCCAGAGGCCTCTCTGGGGAGCTGAGGCCGGCACTGCCTGGGCTCGGTGGGGTTCGCCCTTCCGAAGGGCGGACTCGAGGGTGAGCTCCCTTTGTCCTGAACTTTTAGCTATGATCCCCGAGCGCTATCTTGATGTCATCTGCTGTGCGTTTACATCCCTCTGCCCAGTTACTCCCGCTCCGTTTTTTGTTTTTTGAGACAGAGTCTCACTCTGTTGCCCTGGCTAGAGTGAGTGCCGTGGCGTCAGCCTAGCTCACAGCAACCTCAAACTCCTGGGCTCAAGCGATCCTCCTGCCTCAGACTCCCGAGTAGCTGGGACTACAGGCATGTGCCACCATGCCCGGCTAACTTTTTCTATATATTTTTAGTTGTCTGGCTAATTTCTTTCTATTTTTAGTAGAAACGGGGTCTCGCTCTTGCTCAGGCTGGTCTCGAACTCCTGACCTCGAGTGATCCTCTTGCCTCGGCCTCCCAGAGTGCTAGGATTACAGGCATGAGCCACCGCGCCCAGCCCGCTACTCCCTCTCTTGGGTGCTTATATTGGTGGGTGGCCTGGCGAAGTGGGAAGACGAGGATTTGGACTGTAGGCTAATGTGGGCTTGAATCCCAGCTCTGCTACTCAATAGACTCAATAGGAGTCTAAGAGACTTGGGTATAAGTCCTAGAGTAGCTGGGTGGCTTTAGGCAACACACTTACCCTGCCCGAGCCTCAGTTTCCTCATCCTTTAAGTGGGGCTATTATTTCTAAAGGTCAGTGGGGGAGGGGATGCTGGGATGGAGACGCAGGCTGCACGCTGCTGCCTCTGACCTGGCCCCTCACGTCTCTGCAGGTGAACATGCTGGTGCTGGGCAAGCACCTGGGCATCCCCAAGCCCTTCGGGCCCATCGTCAACGGCCGCTGCTGCCTGGAGGAGAAGGTGCAGTCCCTGCTGGAGCCGCTGGGCCTCCACTGCACCTTCATCGACGACTTCACTCCATACCACATGCTGCACGGGGAGGTGCACTGCGGCACCAACGTGCGCCGGCAGCCCTTCTCCTTCAAGTGGTGGCACATGGTGCCCTGAGCCCACCCCACCCCTGGCGTCTTCTCCCCAGGAACCTCATGGCCAGAGGTTGCTGGTCCTCTGCACTATGGCACAGCAAGGGCTCTTGGGGACATTTTCACTCACCAGGGTGGCCAACCCTCCCAGCAGTGGCTTGCTTTCCTCTCCTATGCCCCAGTTCCTGGGGTCCCCCTCTTAGGATCCCAAGAGGGTCCTAGCATTGTAAACTCAGTTCTGCTCTGAGAAGCTACAATAAAGTATTTTAAATCACTTTGTACATGAGGTTGAGACATTGTTGCTAGCATTCACTCACTCATGGACTCATTCGTCATGGCCGAATCAACCATTACAAACTCAAAAGTGCTACCAGGCTGTGTCGAAGGCCAATGTTACTGTGTGTGCCTTTTGCTCCCAGGCATCTGTTGCATCTATAAAATCTTGCATGATCCTACTTGGTCCTGGATCTTCCCATGGAACCTTTCCAGGAAGAGGAGGAGATGGAGGCGGGAGGGGAAGGCTGACTGCCCCTGAGGGTGTGGGCACATCCCTCTTTAAAGCCACCTACAGGCTGGGCTATGGCTCACATCTGTAATCCCAGCACTTTAGGAGGCCAAGGCGGGAGGATCACTTGAGGCCAGGAGTTTGAGTCCAGCCTGGGCAACATAGGAGACCCCATCTCTACCAAAAAATTCTAAATTTTTTTACAAAACCACCCATAACTGGGCATGGCACATGCTAAGACTGACGGACTTTTGCGATATGAAGTAACTGATCTCCTCGGTGTTCTTTTTGTATATTGTCTTTTATGGTCGTGACATAGGGACTTAGATTCCTCTGTAGAAAATTAAACTTGGTGGCTCAAGATCTGTAAAATTAAGACTAGCTCTTGGCTCCAAAGAGTCTGAGATGCTAGAGACCCTGTTTGTTTGTTTTAACACAGGCTGTGGAGAACAGGCGATGGAGGGAAGGATGAACACCAACAGCCTCGGCCCTCACACCTCCCAGTTTCCTGTGTTTTGAGACAAGCTGGCCCCCCTCACCCGTTCATTAACATTTAGGTTGCTTCTACCCCTTGGCTGTTAGAATAGAGCTGCTAGGAACATGAGCATGCAAATCTCTTTGAGACCTTGCTTCGATCCTTTTGGATATATACGTAGAAGTGGGATTGGTAGTTCTGTTTCTAATTTTGTGAGGAGCCTTCAGTATTGTTTTCCATAGCAGTTGCACCATTTCACAATCCTACCAACAATTCACAAGGGCTCCAGTTCCATGACATCCTCAACACTTGTTCTTTTTCCTTTTTAATAGCAGCCACTCTGACGGGTGTGAGGCGATAGCTCACTGTGGTCATGATCTGCGTTTCTCTGGCAGTTAGTGATGTTGAGCATCTCTTCATGTGCTTGTTGGCCATTTGTATGTCATCTTTGGAGAAATGTCTGTTATCCTGCAGGGTTTATTTCTGGGTTCTCTATTCTATCCTATGGGTCTGTCTGTATGCCAGTACCACACCGTTTTGATGACTGTATCTTGTAATATGTTTTGAAATTAGGAAGTGTTGGCTGGGCGTGGTGGTTGGCACCTGTAATCCTAGCACTTTGGGAGGCCAAAGTGGAAGGATCACTTGAGGCCAAGAGCTCGAGACCAGCCTGAGCAAGAGCAAGACCCTGTCTCTACAAAAAGTAGAAATATTAGCTAGGTATGGTGGCTCATGCCTGCAGTCCCAGCTCCTCTGAATGCTGAGGCAGGAGGATCACTTGAGCCCAGGAATTCAAGGTTGCAATGAGCTATGAGGACACCACTGTACTCAGCCTTGGTTACGGAGGGAGACCCTGTCTCTAAAAAAAAATCAAAATCAAAAACGATGAATGGATAAACAAAATGTGGCATATACATGCTGTGGAATATTATTTGGCCTTCAAAAGGAAGGAAATCCTGTTGCCTGTTACAACACGAGTGAACCTTGTCCACATTATGCTAAGTGAAATGAGCCAGTCACAAAAAAACACTGTATGGTTCCACTGACATGAGTTAGCAAAACAGAAAGTAGGATGGTGCTTACTAGGGGCTGGGGAGGCAGAGGAGGGGAGTCGTTGAACGGGCACAGGGTTTCAGATTTGCAAGAAGAAAAAGTTCTGGAGATCTGTTTCACAACAATGTGAATATGCTTAACGCTACTGAACCGTACTCTTAAAAATGGTTCAGTTGGTACATTTTGTGTCATGTTTTTTTTATCTTAATAAAAAAATAAATCCTGTGTTTTTGTAAAGCCTCTGCCTGCCCACCAAGGAGAAGGGGATTCATAAAACTTGGGTCAGAACGTGTTTCTCTGGAGAGCATCAGCTGCTCCCCCTGCCCCGCGTTCGCTGGGCGAAGGATGCGCGCGTTCCCTGTGGACCAGGAGCGGCTGTGCGCGCAGCAGGAAGCTGGCGTGAGGTGGTCCCCAGCCTGACTGACAGGGCTGCCCGGAGCGGAGAACGGGCCTCGGCAGACACAACGGCAGGTGTGCTGATTCCGGGCTGCAGAAGGGTTCAGAGACGAGCTGGGGGACCAAGCAGCCTGTGCCCCAGAGGAAACGCGGTGAGCAGGAGCCCACCCAGCCGTTCAGGGCCGCGGGGGCAGAGACACTGCCACCAGCCCACAGCGCACCATGAAGCAAAACTTCCCTGTGCCCCCAGCCTGGCTCCCGCCTCCCCCTTCCCCAGCGACCACATAGCAGTTCCTGAGGCTGCTGTAACACATGGCCACGATCCAGGTGGCGTAAAACGACACAAATTGATTCTCTTGCAGTTCTAGAAGCTGAAATCCAGGTGTCGACAGGCCTGTGCCCCCTCCAAAGGCTCTCGGGGAGGATCCTCTTGCTGCTTCTGGCTTCTGCCTGCACCCCTCGGCTTGTGGCCGTGTCACTCCAACCTCTGCCTCCCCGGTGACATCTCCTTCTCCTCCGCCTCTCCCTTACAAGGACACTTGGGATGACATTTGGAGCCCATCCAGATGGTCCAGGACAATCTCCCCCTCTCAAGATGCTTAATTTAGTCACCTTTGCAAAGGCTCTTTTCCCACATGAGGTAACACAGGTCGCATGGGTTAGGGCCGTTCCATCGCCTACTGGGGTCAGAAACCACGTGCCAGCCGCAGCAGCAGGGCGGGGAAAGCAAGCCGAGCACCCGCTTTCCTCAGCTCTACGCTTTGCTCCTGCACGAAGCCCTCACGGGCAAGGGGAAGGTTTCACTTTACAAAACCCAGTATCTTTCGTGCGGGACTGGACTTGCAAACTCCCGCATTAGGGGCTGTTTTCCGTCTGGATCCTGGCACGGAGTCTGAGGCGGAGACCTGCCTGCAGGAGGTTTACGGCGGCGCGGCGGGGGTGTTCTCGGGAAGCGCACGGGGCCTGCGGGGCACACAGGGAGGAACTGACCAGGCTGCGGCTGCCCCAGAGGCTCGGGCAATCCCGTGCAGAGCTGGGGAAGGCGTCGGAGTTGCCTGAGTTCAGACAAGGCAGCCTGACCTGTGTCCCCCGACATGGGCTGTAGCTGCCCCCAGGAGGGGACATGGCCAGGGGCCAGGCAGCTCATTTCCAAAGATAATTCCAGAGGCGGGACTGCCGTGCACTCCCGGCAGCTGGGGGAATGAGTGCTCCCTCAAAAGGGGGGCTCGGGGGCACCACAGCATCCACCACAGTGACCTGAAGTGACCACAGGCCTTTCGACAACCTAAGAGTGCTGAGCGGACTTCATCTCGTTGCCAACAAGAACTTCCTGCCCTGAACAAGGACGGGAGGAGCTGCGGGAGTCAACAGAAAGTTGCTTTGTGACTGCAAACTGCTCGGTTCAGTGGAGACCCCCGTGGAAGCCCATTGGGCTATCTTTTGCGGGGAGGACAAGGGGAGGTCATTTATTCATTTGCTCCACAAGAATTTGTTGAGCACCTACTATGTCCAGGGCTCTTCTGTGGGTGCTGGGGATTCAGTGGTGAACAAGAAGCCCCTGGAAGGAGGAGGGCTCACCCTAGGGTCTCCATCCACCAGGCTGGGTGGGGGGCTCAGTCCTTCCCTGCTATGTTCAGACAGCACAAGGCAAGCTACCCTCTGAACCCAGAGCCCAGCCTTCAGCCACCCCTCCCCCTCGCCCACCTCTGGCTGCTTGCATGTGAGGACGGCTGAGTCCTTGGTCCAGTGCCTCCTGCCTGTTTAATTTTGCCACCTTCAGTCCAATCAGAGGGGATTTTAGGGCTTTCCTGGCCAACCAATTGCCTCCAAGAGCAACTAAAATAGAGCCATCTGTGACAGGTATGCTGAGAGCTTAAAGCCTCCAAGGAAGGGATGTTTTAACTTCAACACCTGGGATGACTCAATAGATCAGTCTTCACTCAGTGCCCAGCCTACATGCCCTGCGCTGGTGACGCACAGGCGACTCCCAACAGCTCCATGTGTCAGAGCAGAAGACTGACAACAAATGCTTACGTACATTACAGTACAGCCCCATGCAAAGCGCACAGCCACAAACAGGGACAGGGCTGCGTTTTGCATACTCACAGGGAGAGCGTCCCTCCGACTCACACTATGCAGTGGAAAAAGCAGGCTATGACATACTGTGTAGCCTATACCACCATGTATGTAAGAACAAGGGGAGGACAGACAGACATACGTGCTTGGTCTTGCATAGTATTCATTGGGAAAGAAACAAACTGGTGACACTGGCTCCCTCCACCTGTGGGTGGGCAAGGGACAAGGCAGAAGGGAGAATTTTGACCTTGGCACCGTGGTGCGAACGTGGTACCTATCCAGGAATAAGCATAAGCCAAGCTTACGATGTAAGATGAGCACTGTTTCAAAGGAAGCTGGGTAAGTCCCTTTGCCGAGCAACGGTTCCTGTTTCTTGGCTCTGTGGGCTCAGCCGAGATGGACAGCAGCGGCTGCACCTGGCTCCGTAGGGGTCCTCGATGTGCTCATTCCACCAACACTCGCTCTGCCCCTCTGGAAGCACAGCTGTGAGCAACCGGCTCACCTTGACCCACCCGGGGATGGGATGCAGGTTCCTGGACCACACCCCAGACCTCTGGGCCCAGGAGTTGCAATGTTAACAAGCTCCCTTGATAAGTTTGGCGACCACCACAGCGTTGAGAACGAGTCCCACACTTTCCTGGGCTGCCCTCGTCAGTTTCCAGGAAACACGCACCCTACAGCGGAGGCCCCAAAGCCTGGGGATGCTGCCCCCCAACTGCCCTCTGCAGACATTTGCCCCTGACCGCTTCCAGCCAAGTCGACCTCTCCTGGGCACCAGCTTCCCAAGCCCCTCTTGCTCCCAGCTGAAGGCCAGAGACCCCTAAGCAAGCAGCTCTGACTCCCGGGTCTGCAGGCCTGCGGCCACGAGCTGCCTGTGCCTCTCCCTGCCCTCAGCTGCCAGGAGGCCCCCGTGGGGGAAATCAGTTACACCTGGACAGCCGCGGACCTTAACAAGGGGGCGGGCCGGAGAGGCCCTGACCGCATAACAGGGGAGGGTGGGGACCCCTCGGTCAGCTGAGGCCACTGTGCTGAGCGAGGGCTGCAAGCAGGTCTGCGGCGGGTCAGCTCGGGGGCCGCGCCATGTCCTTCCAGAACATCGTCCGCCTCTCCCTGGACAACCCTGCCCATGCCGTGTGTGTGCTGGGCTCGGAAATCTACGTGGATATCAGTGGGTAAGGTGCCGGGGGCGGGGGGTCCTGAACGGGGAGGCCAACACCTGGCTCCCTGCTCCTGGGACTCGGGGTTACTGCTCTTCACTGCGTCTCACGGTCCTGCCCTGCCTCGGGAAGCCTGGGTTGGGTTTCTAGAGGATCTCCCTGTCCGACACTGCAGGATTCTGACTTAACTCCGGCCTCTGCCCCATGTCGGCTGCGGGCCCTTAGAGAGGCGAGCGCCTTGGCTTCTTGCCCCCTACCTGTGAAAGGCCGGTGAGGCTGGCCCTCTAGGGGGCTGGGAAGAGCAGGCGAGGGGGGCCCCTGGACGCTGGAGCCTTGGCGTGGGGGCGACTGGCTCACAGCAGGCCGCATCTTCCCCAGGGTCACAACGCAGACCTCCCATGTCCCACGCCCTGTTTTTTTTTCCCTACAGGATCCCTTGCGGCTCAGACAAATGGCTCTTACCTCCTTGGGGGTTGGGGGCTTATAAATAAGATGTCTCTTTGGTAACTTCTAGAGTATCGGAGGGTGGGGTCTGGGCTGGAGCTTGGCACAGGGTGAACATGGGGTTCCTGGGGTCAGAGTGGTTGGAATAAGGCGGATTGTGTTAGGACCCCAAAACCACCCTGACCAGCAGGCCTCTGGGCACCCTAAGGAGAATGAGGATTTGGGGGCTGTCCCCCACTGTACCAGCCACCTTCTAGGCTGAGGAGGTGAGCCTTTGTGCCCTAAAGTCCGTCTCCTTGCCGGGCAACCCAGGTGCGCCCCGCAGATGTGCGAGTGCTTTACCATCCGCGGCTCCGGGAGGGTCCTGATCGATATCGCCGACACGATGATTACTGACAAGGAGGACGCCACCATCTGGTGGCCCCTGACCGAGCCCACGTACGCGATCGTGAAGATGACATCGCCTAGCTTCATGGTGGACGGGGACAAGGTCAGCCTGGGGCAGAGCGATGAGGGGTGTCTTGGGGGCGGGACCTGGCACAACCGCTGGGGTCTCCTCCTGACAGCTGATGTGCCCTGAGCCTGGGAGAAATGTGGTGCCAAGTGTCCTGCATGTCCTGTCTCGCCCAGCGCTTGCAGGCAACCTGGGGGTGGCACTCCACAGCCCCATATCACAGATGAAGAGATTGAGGCACAGGGGATGCCCTGCCCAAGTCGGTAATTGGCAGAACTGGGATTCTAGCTGTGTCCGTCTCTGCCACGTGCACTTCTGAGAGTGACGCTGGGCTGGCTTCTGGTCCAGCTGCTGTTAACGCCTGGCTTAAAAGCTACCGGCGTAACTCAGATGGGCTTTTTGGCTAAGGCAGCTCTTCTGGACATGGAGACTTCAGTGAAACTTAATTGCTAAACTCAATTGCTAACTGTTATTAAACGCATGCTATATGCTAGATAGCTCGATAGCTCGAATCAAGGGACCGGCCTCTACCCTCATTTCACCTGAGGAAACTGGGGCACAGAGTGCTGTATCAGCCTAAATAGCATAACCAGAGTGGGTAGATCCAGGCTTTGAGCCTGAGACTGTGCTCTTGCTCCCGGGCGGGCTGTTTCCTCGCTGGGACGCCTGCAGTGGGGGAGGTTCACCTCCACCTTGCAGAACAGGCTGCCAGTCTCATAGGCGGGGGGAGCGGTGGTGGTTCTGCGGTAGGAGCTCGATCGGAGCAGTGGTGCTCAACTCTGGCTGCAGATTAGAACCACCGGGGACTGGATAACACCCAGTACCCAGGCCCCACCCCCTGCCAATTAAATCCACTTTGGGAGTCCCCTGGCCGCTATAGTTTAAAGCTCCCCAGGTGACTCCAATCCAGAGCTGGGGTGAGAACCGCAATGAAGCAGTTCCCACTGAAACATGCTGGAGTTGTTGCTGGCAGGGGCTGGAGCTAGGATGGCTGATGCGTAGTACACACGCCCGCTTACGCTCTGTGCCCGGGTAGGCAATTCCCTGAGGGTACACCTAGGTAGGGACCAAGCATCTGGTAGGAACCGAGGACCATCCTCTGCCCAGGGATCAGCCTCCAATACCCTCAAGAGTGGCCAACAGAGTGAGATGCTTGACCTTGGACTACGGCTTCCATTTAGGAACGGGTGGTAGATCACACGTGTAAATGTTTTCTAGCTAACGGTTGGGTCTTTGGTTCATGACAAACCCCATGATCAGGGCCCATGGCTGAAGGGCAGGTCTGTCTAAAGTATAGAGGCCCCTTCGGAAGCAGAGGCTGGTTTGTGACACAGGAAAGACTGAGTTCCAGCTCCCCTCACTGTCCCGGGTGTCCCACGTCCTTAGCAAGCAGTTGACGCCATCAGAGGCCCCATTTCCCACTGCCCACCTCCTGGAGCAGCGGTGGGGGGACCCGGGAGGACAGGTGTGGCGGGTGGGTGTATGATGTGGTTTATAGCTTAGGCTCTGAACCCCTGTGCTGTCCTCTTCTCCCGAATAGTACAGAGTGATCCCTCTGCCTTTGAGGGCACGGCTCCCACCTGGATGGGTTTAACCTAACATAGAGGTTGGAAGGGTGGTGGCAGCTTATAAATGCTCAGGACTGACTCTGAGTGCAGTGCCACGGCCCTGTACCAGCTCATAGCAAGACACCGGAAGCTCAGAAGCTGTAACAGGAGACTGAGGTCACGTGCCGAGACTCGGCACCTAGCCTGGCCTGTGTTCTGACGCCTGCCTCCTAACGTTCCCACGGCTCTGGACGCTGTCTCCACAGGTCTTGGTCACGTACTACGGTACCAATGAGGAGATGTCCCTGGGCACAGCTGTGCTGTTCCTCACTGGCATTGGTGAGTGGTGGTCCCACCGGGGCCCAGCCTCCCCTGGGGGTGGGGTGGGGTGGTGTGGGCATTACAAGAACCAAAAAGGGTTTCTCTGCAGGGAGTTGCCCCCTATGGGCCCACAGAATTCTTGCATGAATTCCTGAGCAGATTGATCCAAGCTACTCACTTACATCCTCCCTCCTTGAAGCTCAATCACTTCTCTTCCCCCCCCCCCATATACTGCTGACCCAACTCCCTGAGAACAGAAGCAACCAGAAACTCCATGTTACCGTCACCTACCCACTTGCTCGTGTCACTGACCTTCTCTGTCACAACTGATGTGTCTGTGTTCGGCTTTCCTGTCTCACTAGGTCCTCTCCCCTCTCCTCCAAGTCATCCCTGTAGCAATTCTTAGTGACGTAAGACATCGCCACCCCTCCCCCTCTCCTGGCTCATTGCCGTCAGCCCAGGAACAGGAACGAGCTACAGCATCTCTGACCTGATTCCGTGTTGTCCTTAAGCTCCATCTCCCGCCTCCCTGCTACATGGGAGCCACCTGTATGTCCTCGATTTCTGCTCTCCCCCCGAATCTACCCAGATACCTGCCACCAGCAGAGCTCTTGCCAAAGACTCTAACTTCTTCACCGGGCCTAGACGTCCGCTCCCTCTTCCCCTTTACCTGTCAGCAGTGTCTAATGCAACCGGTTATCCTGCCCTGGCACACTTCACTGGAACATTCCAGGGATGCTGCACTCACGTCTCCCCTGCCTGTCCCTTCTCGGAGCCCTTTGCTGGACTCTGTCTCCCAGGCTGGCCAGTGAAGCGTTTCAGGCCTCAGGAAGCCAGCCACGTGGCTCTAATGTCACCTACAGGCAGAGTACTCCCAGAACTGTCTCCAGCTGGTCATCTCCTGTGAACTTGGGCATCGTCTACCCAGCATACGCTCCCGGGTATCTAATGAACGTCTCAAGCTTAATCTAGCTCAAAACACTTATTCTTTCTACCTCCACAAAACCTCTTTCTAGTTGTCTCCCCCTCACGGTAGGGGCAGCTCCACCCTCCAGCTGTTGAGGCCCGTAACCTTGGCGTCACCTGACTCTTCCCACCCCGTGTCAGTCTGAATCCCGAGGGTGTTACCTGGCATCTAGCTGGAATGCAGACACTCGCTGTCCTCATGTGCTTGCCCTGGTCCAAGTCCCCATCCCCTCCCACCTAGGTCACAGCCTGGGGGTCGCTGCTTCCACCCTTGCCTTCTGTAGGGCTGGTCTCGATCCAGCCACCGGAGTGGCACATCTCTAAGACATTAGACAACATCTCAGTTGAAAGCCTTCCAGCTGCTTCCACACTGCTCAGATCAGAGCCAAAGTCACTGCTGCCCACAAAACCTACATCAGCAGCCCCTTGTGACCTGTGACTCTTCTTCCTTCCGCTCTGGGCACTGTTGGCTACTTTGACCCTTGAACTTGCCACCTGTACTTCCTGTTTCCTCTAATAGCTTTTACCCCAGATACTAGCACAGATTTTCTTGCCTCCTTCAGGTGTCCTTTTAAATTTCAACTGAAACTTCTTTGATTTTTCTAAAGCTGAAACACCCCTGCTCTGTTCCCCATCCCCGTTTCCCACATTCTTGCTGCCGTAGGATGGTAAGTGTATCTGTTCACCTCTCCCCTGCCGCACACTCATATGCTAATGTAAGTTCCAAGAGGGCAGGACTTCTGTCTTGCCCACTGCCATCTTTGAGACCTAGAACAGCCGGGCTCACAGCTGGCGTCTGTCTGCCAAGTGCTGAGGACACAGCAGCAAACCAGGTCTGTGCTCGTGGCTCTGACATTCCAGTTGGGAAACGGATGTCCACACACTGTGGACAAAAGCCCGTGACAAAGCCACACCAGTATGTGATAGGAGTGGGGGAGGCGGTGTGCCAAGGCAGTGAGGGGCCTCTACGGTGATACGTGGGCGGAAGCCTAGATCCTTAGCCCTGAAAAGGGGCTTGGAATTTACATATAGAGCCCTTCCTACAACTTGGAACACAAAGAGCTTTCTAAAAGGCTAGGGAGGTATGTTTTCCAAACTAGAACCACCTGGGTAGAAGGTGCGAGGCCTGAGATGGCATCACGACCGCCTACTGTGAGGTTTGGGGTAGTCGCGTGAGCACTCGGCCGCTCCAGGCTTGCTGGTGGGAGAGGTGGCCACCTTTGAGCACGCCTCCTGCTTCTAAACCTCCAGCCTGCCGGAGAGGCTGGTGGCCGATACGGCCCCGGGCAGTCCCGCAGGGGTCACCTGCAGCTTCGAGGCTCCGTCTAGGTGGCTGAGACGCCCTTCCTTTGTTTCAGAGGTCTCCCTGGAGGTGGACATCTACCGCACCGGGCAAGTCGGGTTGCCGAGTGACAAGAAGGCAAAGGTGAGGGCGGGGCGGGACCGTGAGCCAGACCTGGCCCGGGGACTTGCTGTGTCTGAGCCTCAGGTGTCTCCTCAGTGAAATTGCTGCACCTCAAGTCGGAACTGACAACTTCTAACTTATTCGAAAGACTAGGATGTCTGACGCTAAGGTCATGTCCTGGCCTGGTCGTGTGGTCACCTAGGACAGAGGTTGGTTAGCTGCCACCTCCAGGTGTGGGGCATCTCTTCCCGTATGCCTGTGTCCCTGTATCCCCCAGCACCGAAACAAAGTGGGTAACTGGTAACCCGAGTCTAGCTTTTCCCTTCCTCTTGGCCCACTTGCCCGATGCTACCATCGGTTCCTATGGGTCCTCGGCCTTAAACTTTGTTCGCGAGGTCGCTGTTGCCCTGGACAAAGGCTTGGCTCTGCCCGCTGACGTGAGGTGACATCTGAGAAGCAAGGGGTTTACTTGGCTTTTTCCTGAGCCAACATTCCTGTCTCATTTGCAGAAAAAATGGACCTGGGGTCCCAGCGGCTGGGGTGCCATCCTGCTCGTGAACTGCAGTCCTGCCGACGCAGGCCAGCTCGAGGACAGGGACAAGGAGACCAAGAAGGTGCTCCTCTCTGAGGGTGAGACCTCAGACCGACCCTGCCTTTCCCTTGTGGGCTCCGCCTTCGCAGCCCTACCCCTCAGCAGACACGATTCCGCCCTGACCTCCCCCCTCGCCGCCAGGCTGGTCGAATCATTTGTGCTGGCTTGGAGCTGCGTACCTAGGAAGACAGAGGCCATGTGGGCTGTTACAAACTGTTACTCCCTGGCTGTGAGCTTGAGCACACTAGCTTCCCTGGTCTTGTCTTGCCCCCTATACAACAGGGATGATACGGTTGGCCTCTCAAGGTGGTTGAAAAGACTGAACGAAGACAATAGGGGTATATGAGCTGCTGTCTTGAAAGCCTCACCATGTCCTGGGCCAGGAACCCTGACTGTCTCAGGAAAAAGCAGTCTTGGATTCGGTCCTGACTTGTGCCTGGGGGTCAGCGGTAGGAGGAGGGGTTCCAAGGCCAGAGGTGAACCCTTGCCGAACTGAGTGAGGCCCTGTTCTGTGTGTGTGGGGAGGGACTGTGGGTAAATGCCACCCTCACTCAAAAGTCAGCCTTCCAGTCTGGTCAACATAGTAAGACCCCCATCTCTACAAAAAGAGAAAAAGCCCAGCAGGGCGTGATGGTGCACATCTGTAGTCCCAGCTACTCAGGAGGCTGAGGCAGGAGGATCACGTGAGCAGTTGGAGGTTACGGTGAGCTGTGATCACGCCACTGCACTCCAGCCTGAGCAACACAGTGAGACCCTGTCTCAAAACAAAACAAAGGGGGCTGTGAGGTTGGTGACTTGCCTGTGGCCACACAGAACAGGCAGCAGGGTGTAGTGTGGCCTGGTCACCAGAGGGTCCCCGGTGCTCCCTTGTGCAAGCCCCCACCCTGCCCTCCTGCTCTTCCCTGCCTCCCTGGGGCGCTGGCCTCCAGAAGCCCCTGAACCTTTGCCTTGTCTTTTGCCCAGAAATAAAGAATCTGTCCCAGATGACACTGAATGTCCAAGGCCCCAGCTACACCTTAAAGAAATACCAGCTGGTCCTCCACACCTCCGAGGAAGAGTCGAAGAAGGCGAGAGTCTACTGGCCGCAAAGTGAGTGTTCTGGTGCCAACCCCAGCTTTGCTCTCAAGGCGCTGGGGCGAGCCGTGCCCACACCTACTCAGCAGGGCCCCCTCTGAGAACTGTAGGTCAGGGGCTGTTGTGGCCAGACCTGTGTCCCTGGGGTTCTCTGGCCGCCACCTTCACCAAAGACGAAGTCTATACACATGGGTAAGTTACTGTACCTCTAGGCCGCTTTCTCCATTTGTAAAACTCGGGGTGCTGCCTACCCAGCAGGATTCTCACAGCCGGAACAGAAATGCATATTAGCCGAAACCAGAGCTATTGCCTTATGTAGATTAGATAACACCTCCTGATAAGTCCTACCAGAAGAATCGATCTTCATTTTTAACCAAAACCTCATGCCATTAAACTTCCAGAATTCAGAGGCTAAAAAGCCAGAGTAGCAGCTGCAGTGGCACCTATAGCCCAGCCCCCACGCCAGCCACGGCCCCTGTTCAGCCCTCCTCTCCCTGGGAGGCGGGGAGCATGCTCAGTTCCAGGGCTGGAGGGCTGCCGACTTAGAAGGTAAACGTGTCCAACTCCAGCAAAATGTCCTTTACCAAGTCTTTGCTTCCCTTAACTGGCTTAGTATTTAATGCCTGTAAGTTTCTCAAATGGAGACCTAACTGTTCCTGGAGGCATATACTACTACGCCACCCTTTAAAAGCCACACTTGGCTTCAGCTGGGCAATTGGGAAGCCCTGTGGTCTACAGCGCGCCTGTTCTCTGAGGGGCCATCTGTCACCAGTGCTGGAGAGCTGTGCCTCTACTTCCTCCCCTGTGCTCAGGGGCCCTGGCACAAATTCTCTGCTCCGTCCCTTCTGCAGACCCTGGGTCACAGATGGGCTTGGAAATAGCCTGAGATTAGCCAGAAGAGGCAGCCCAGGTTGGATGTAGCCCTCTGCCTGTGGGCTAGGAGTGGGCCTCAAACCCGTGGGTCCAGGCCGGGTCCAGGCCCCCATGAGTCCTCCCAAGCATGGATGATGCTGTGGTAGGCTAGGCCAGGACAAGTGGTCCTGGGAGTCCACGCAGGAGGCCACCCTTTCAGCCTGTTAAAGATGCTGTATTTTGCTGTGTGGATCATAGTGAACTGCTTGTTTCTTCTTGTTAAACTTATTCAAGAATCCAGGGCAGGGGGTTTACCAGGCCTTCTGGGTCATTTTGAAGCACCCTGAAGCTGGAGAACTGCTAGTCTAAAAGATAGCAAAGGGATCTGAAGGCTGTTCTAGACACATAGAAAGTCAGAGCATAGGCTCTAGACAAAGCCTTTCGAGGAGGCAGTGACCAACCGTGGCAAATGCTGTTGATAGACGAAGATGCCAAAGCCTGTAAAGTCATGGTCTTCCAATGACGGTCATTGGTGACCCTGACAAGAACAGTGGGATAAAAACCAGGTTGCAATGGCAGGCACGGTGAGCATGGCACGGAAGGGATTTGCCTTCCAGGGAGATGTATGGTGGTAACGCCTGGCGGGGCTGGCGTGGAGTCGGCACGTCTGAGGATGGTAGAACGCAGGCACGTCTGGGTGCCAGACCCAACAGGCTGACCCGACAGGTGGGACGATGGCCCTGGAGGAAGGAACCTTAGGAATATGTAATGCTCAGAATACAGACCTGACAGTGTCTGGAGTGGCAGCAAGGGCTGGCTCTGAGGTTGGTCACAGCTGGCACTAGGCTGTTTCGGCACGGTGGCTTCTCTAGCTGTTCGGGTATGAGAGTGAGTTTTAAAGAGTTGGTTTAACCAGAATTGCGGTCTTTCCAGGCAAGTAAACGGCAAGGGTCTGGGAGTGGGCGTCGTGTTCGAGGGAGCAGGTGTAGTGACAGATCTTGGGATCTGAGAAGGGTAAAAAGGAAGTGAAGGTAGGAGTTGGCCGTAGGAGGATCTGGGGCTGGGGTCGGAGACCGAGGAGGGAGCGTAGATGAGCTATGAAAAGATGGAACGTGCTGGAGGGGGCAGCTGGTCTGGGCTGTGACGCCAGAAACGGGCATCTAAGGTGGGGCAGAACTCAAGTTCAGCGAGAGAAGGTCGAAGAAGATGAAAACGTCTGGTCTGTGGTGTCAAATACCAATGATGACGACGGTGCTGGAGGTGGGCCGGTGCTGGGACGACCCGCGGAGGATGGCAGTCGGTTGTAGCGAAGGGGCAGGTGGCACTACCTGACAGTGCCTCAAAGGGACTAGGATTCTTGAGGAGTGTGGAGAAATGGCCCACAAGTGCTAATGAAGAACAAAAAGAACACCTGTCCCAGCTCTAGGCCCGGCGGCTCGTGGCAGGTAAGAGCAAAGCTCAGCTCGATTCATCGGCATCTACCGTGCTCTGAGGATCTGGGTCTGGGAAGGTGAACACGCTACCCGTTCTCAGAGCCTGCTGGGGCAGGGGGACAGCCAAGGACCGGGCAGGGGCTGAGTGTAGCCCTTTAAGATCCAGGGGGCAGGAGTCGAAGGGTAGGTGAGCTAAGACCCGAGTGGTAGCAGGGCAGAGCCTGAGAGTGGCAAGGGCCTTCTAGGTGGAGGTGACTGTCATGCTGGGTCACGAGGCTTCTGGCCCTGCCCCATCTGTTTAATGGGGATAAATGAGCACCTGCCTCAAATGGCTGTGAGGATGCAGGTGAGTCCCTGAGCCTGCAACACCTGGCACAGTCCCTGGCACGTAGTAAATCTGCAATGCACCATCGGCTGTGCTTTAAAACGAACTACTGGCTATGAGAAGGTCCCAGAGGGTCCGCTGCAGAGGGACTGGGACGGCAGGTGGGGACTTGGGGCAAGCGGACTGCACCCCTCACCCTCACTGCCCAGCAGTGACTCGCCCACGGGGAGCTCGCGTCCCCAGGACAGAAGGACCTGGGCCTGCAGTAGCTCTTGGGCTGGGTGGCGGCCAGCTGGGATCCATCCATGTAGTCGGGAACTCCGCGGGGGTCCAGCTGACTCCAGCAAGTCGAGGGCTGTGTCTGTGCTGGGGGGTTGCGGGGGTCCTGGTAGAAGCCTGCTTCGTCCAGTCTCGCCCATTCGGGGCAGCAAGGAAGCCTCCCAGCAGACTGGAAGTGGAAACCCGGAAAGGAGCATGCCCAGTTGGCCCGGCCCCGTTGCGGCCAGCAGCAGGCGGACTGAGGCCAGGCTGTGGCCGGTGCCTCGGAGAAGGTGTTGCTGTAGAACTCCAGAGCCCGTCCAGGGGGCTGCTGCGGCCACACCCAGAGCAAGAGGCCAAAGAGCCAGGGCGGTGCCTGACCTGGGGACAGCCATGGCCACAGCAGCCATCTGACACGTTGGGGGACCCGGAGCTGGAAGCAGCTGGCCATACAGAGGTCTGAGGAAGACGCGGAGCCCAGATCTTTCAGGGCTCTGGTGGCCAAGGTAGACCCGGTTTAGGATTCCCTAAGGTAAGAATCTGCCGGGGACTTCAGACTGCAACAGCCACCAGGACTGCGGCGGCCACGTCAGGATGGAGAAGGACAGAGGCAAAGGCCAGGCAGGAAGGAGTATCGAGTGGCCCAGGTGGGAGGAGCTCGGCGGCTTGGGGTCAGGGTGATCTCTGGCATGCAAAACGGGCAGGTGTGGGGTCTAGTTAATGCGGTCAACTTCTGTGTGTGGTTTCATTTTTAATTGACCTAACACTAGAAGAAAACAGGCTTAACATGTACAATCACGAGAACGCTTGGTTTCTTCAGAAACGCTGAGTAGACGGTTCTCGCTGAGCTTCCTGTTGTCAATAAGTGACTTTTCCGGATGAGGCTGCCAAGCCCAACTTGGTACGGTTTCTCACCTTTGGGACTTTGTTATCCCAAAAGTTCGATGCATGGGTCAAAGCATAGAACACCCACCATGAATCTTCACCCTGGACTAAAGGCCTGGAAGGCAGGCATCTGAGCGCCCGAGTCCTAACTCGTAACAAGTCTCACTATGCTGGCGAGTGACTGGTCTTTGCCCGTGAACAGACGTCTGGGTGTCCACTAAGCCCTAGACACCAGAAACATGGGGTGGGATGGGTGCAGGGACTCACACCTATAATCCTAGCACTTTGGGAGGCCAGGGCAAGAGGATCACTTGAGGCCAGGAGTTCAAGACCAGCCTGGGCAGTAGAGCAAGACCCCTTCTCTAAAAAAAAGAAAAAAAATGAATAGCTGGGCATGGTAGCACGTGCCTATGGTCCCAGCTACTTGGGAGGAGGTTAAGTGAGCTGTGATGATCCCACTGCACTCCAGCCCAGGGGACAGAGCAAGACCATGTTTCTTTAAAAAACAAAAACAAAAAAACCCCCAAATAAGCTAGCTCCAGAACCCACAGCCCAGCTTCTGACATGAGAAATGGGCTGGTGCCTTGACCCTCAAATGTGGTGACCGGCACCAGGCTATTTCAGTGACTGGTCTGTCCCTTCCCTCTCCTAGAAGACAGCTCTCATACCTTCGAGCTGGTGCTGGGGCCCGGCCAGCACACCTATACCTTGGCCCTCCTGGGGAACCACTTGAAGGAGACCCTCTACGTGGAAGCCACAGAGTTCCCATCTGCCAGCTTCTCGGGCCTGATCTCCTACTCTGCCTCCCTGGTGGAAGAGTCTCAGGACCCGGTATGTCCCCAAGTAGACAAGGAGTCCTCGGACTGGGCTGTTCCAGGCGGGGGAGCGTGTCTCGCAGGTGGGCAGAGGAGCAGGGGACGTGAGCCTTGGTGGGCAGAGCTAGGGGTCGGGGAGAAAGCTGTAGAAGGCAGGCGCGGCCCCGTGGTGAGCTGGGCTGAGAGGTGAGAGGGGAGGGCGTGGACGCGGAAGCCGGTCGCTGACAGGACCTTGTCTGGTGTCGCAGTTGATCCCAGAGATCCCGGTGTACAAAGACACGGTGGTGTTCCGCGTGGCCCCGTGCATCTTTCTTCCCAGCACCCAGATGCCGCTGGAGGTTTACCTGTGCAGGTAAGAACCCTTGGGCTGCCTGTGCCGGCCGGTCCTCATAACCGGTGCCTTCTTTCTGTAGCAGGGCAGGGTGGGTGAAGATGACGAGGACATCTCCCCAGGAGAGTAAAATCCTTCCATCTGAGCTGGCCGGACCCGCCCCAAGCCAGCCATCTGAAATGTTTGAATACTCCCAAAGCTAGGGACTGCAAATGAACAAGGTGTTCCCCCCGTTCTTGCGGGGATCAAACAGCATGGCCTTAGGCAGTGCCAAGTGCTCCAAAACAGGGTAAAGGACAGAGAGGCGAGGCTGACAGCATGTCGCGGTGCCCGCAGAGTCAGAACAGGCAAGACCTGGAGGAGGCGGGGGGATGGGGCCAAAGCAAACAGGGCCGTATGGACTCCGGGGCTGTGCTGCACCCCAAACGCAGCGGCGTGATGTTTTTCCTCACCCAGACGCCTGCAGGCAGGGGACTGGTGCTGTTCCGCACCCCCACTTAGGGTTCCTTTCAGTCTGGTTAGGATGCTTTCCCCTGGGGCAGGCGGCATCTCCGTCTTTGTGATGGAGTCTGGGCACATGCACTTCTAGGCCCAGGCCCCAGGAAGGGGTAAAAGCCAAAGTCCAGGCGAAGTTGCCCGTCTGCTGCTGGGGGTCTAGAAGTCTCCTGAACCACTTCTGTTCACATACCAAAGACCTGAAGAGACACAGGCCACATCAGCCTTGGGGACGCCAGGAATGGTCTCTGGCTGCGTGGCCACGTGCCCGGGGAGGAGGAGAGACAGGACGTGGACACGGTCACCGGGAAACCACCAAGGGTTCTGTCTATGCTATCGCCCCACCACATGGAAAACTAAATACATATAAAAGGCAAGAGACCAGCTCGGACACAGCAGTTAGACTCAGGATTGCTTTGAAGGTAGGACACCCCTGGCCCCACCAACTCCATACCAGCCACCTCCGGTTACTATGGCCACGTTTCCCTCATGGCAGGCTCCTTACACGAAGGCTACCTTCTTAAAGTAGGAGGCAAAGGACAACAGGAACGACATGGCGGAGAAGGGAAGAGCCGACGGGAGGGAAGAGGCAGCTGCAGAAACCAGAAAGGATGGTGCACGAGGACAGCACGCCGCTGTTCTGGGAGGGAACAGATGACTAGGGAAGGGCGAGTAGGATGGCTCAGCGGTGCTAACAGCCTGTTTAGCTTGGCGATCTAGAGAGACACGTCACCGTGGGCTTCTCTCCAACTACTCTCAGTAACAAACTCTAGGAGAGATCAGATGTAGACCGGGTCTAGCCAGGGTTGGGTCTGCCCAGGGACAAGAGTAGACGACGGTGATGCACCACAGAAGCAAGAACAACAAAAGGGGCAGAGGTCCCAGTGAGGCCAAGCCGCCAGCCTAGGGGCTGGGAGGGGCCTCAGGGAGATGGTGGCCAGGGGGCTAGATGTCTGCTGGAGATTGTGGAGTTGGTGAGGCCATCAGCACAGGAGGCTGAGGCAGGGTGGAAAATGAGATCTCAAATCGGGGATCTGAGCAGCCATGGCATGGCATGATCACACAGATGGGCGTGTTACCGAGGGTGGTAGCAGTGATAGGAAGTCAGAAAAGGCAGACCGGCAGGGTGACCGAGTATCCTGGCAGGGCGGCACGTCCTGTGGCTCGAGGGCACGTACAACAAAGGGGCCGGGGTGTTAAGGGGGATGTCTGGGTGCAGCCACGAGTGGTAAGGACCTACCCCTCCTCTGGGCCCAGTGAGGCGCAGACAGATCATCTGTGGGAAGGCTACCGGCGAGTGAGGTCCAAGGGTCCTCGGAGGAACAGCGGGTTTCAGGATGAAAAGGTCAAACCTCAAGGAAGATCTGATGGGATTTTGCTGGTGGCTCATACGAAAGACAGATCTGGTGTCTGTATCTGAAGACAGGTTGCTTGCCCACAGAAGGTAGCCACTTGTTTTTCAAAGAAACCCAGGTCTCCCTGAGGGTGGTATTCAGGCATGGTCTGACCCAGCTTAGCCACAGAGGACCTACAAGACTGTGGCTACACACCCTTCCCCCGGTAAACATCTGCAGGCTGTTCTAGACATTATGGATGGCCGGCTCCCAGTAGCCTTGTCTGTGAAGACCCAAGAAATAGGTTCTTTGGAGCAGTAGCATAGGATGCTATGAACAGTACGCTAGTGGTCACATTGTTACTCATAGGACAGCATAGCAATCTGATGGAACAGCAACGTGAGCTCTGGAGCTGGAACTGAACTAAAATGCCAGTGTTGATGTTTTCCCAATATTATGACCGTGCTGACATTCAACTCCTGTGGATCTATTTGTCTATAAGATGGGTGATCCTGACGTCAGCCTCAAACGTCACTTCATCTTCAAGGAAGGGATGCCCACTGTAGATTCACAAGCCTGGTGCTGGACGTGATGGCACCAAGATCCCAGATTCAAGAACCACCCCATGCCATGCACAGGAATGTGACAATCTTCTTGGCCATCTCAAGGGGGACCCAGTTTCTTGGCTTCTTGGGGAAAAACGGAGCCCCCTCAAAAGAAGAATCGGACAATACCTCTGGGTGGGCAGAGGGAAGAGTTCCCAAGTTGCCTGGGGCAGGGGTCATGTGCGTAAAGGGTAGAGAGAAGACAGGCAGAGGCCGCCAGGGCAGGGGCTGACGCCAGCACTTCTTGACCTGGCTTTGCCATGGGCTGAGCTGAATGACGCTGGGTGGGTGAGATGGGCTCTGAGGGTGGAGAGGGGCAGTTGCTCTGCCTGCCTCATAGGCAGGGGCATGATCTCTCCTGATCAGAAGGAGGCACTCTCCTTCCCGGGATGGGGAGATCATGACCAGGGTGGGGAGGCCGGAAGGCCTTCCTGGAACTGGCTCATCTCCCCGGAACTGGCTCATCTCCCGTGGCAGAGAGCTGCAGCTCCAGGGTTTTGTGAACACGGTGACAGAGCTGAGCGAGAAGAATAACTTCCAGGTGGCATCTGTCTACGAGGACCCCAACCGCCTGGGCAGGTGGCTCCAGGTAACACCCCACCTGGGAGAACCCGCTGTGGGGGAGGGGAGGAGACTTGGCGTGTGCCACCTAGGAGGGAGTTCACAGGCTTCCGGTTAACCTTCACGGCAAACCTGAGCCTCGACAGGTGTCTCCATGCTTGGGACTTCTTTGAGAGTGACTTGCCCGAGTCGTAGCCACTAAGGGATGGAGCTTGGAGCCCACCCTTCTTCCCATTCCAGACTGTGTGTGTTCAAGACCACAGAACCCCTGACCCCAGGCACCTGAAGGTTCTGGTGCCTTCAGCTAAGTCTGCCAGGGCCGGGCCTCCGCCCGAGGGTTCCACCTGACCCTGGCACGGCACAAAGTCTAGAAGCCCGGGTTAGCGTTCGGCTCTGGAGCTCTACCCTGCCCCGCGCATGCTGGCGACGGCGTGCCATCCTGAGCACCAGAGACGACAGAACAGCACGGGAGCCGCCCCTGCCTCAGCGAGGAATAGAGCTCGGTGCTGTGAAAACACAAGACGACACGAGGAGGTGGCCATGTGGAGGCTGGGAGGGGGATTAGATATCTTGGCCCCTTGGGCGCAGACAGCTGAGGACCAGAACAGGGGTCTGCTCGGAGGACTCGAACGGAAGGGCTGGTGATCGTAGCGAACAAAAGTCAGAGGTGGGTGAGGGCGATGCTGTATCTTGGGGATCTCTCAAGCCGGAAGGTAAAAGATACAAACAACCCCGGGGCGGGGTGGGATGACGGGAAAGCACGAATGTGTGGGGGGATTGAAAGGTGGTAACTTTGGGTTTTCAAAAGCCGCCTTTGGCTGACATGTAGGGAACAGGTCCTAGGATGGGGCAAGTACAGAAGAGGGAAACCGGCTGGAAGGCATCGCAGCGGTGTGGGGAAGCGATCGTGGTGGCTTCCCGGGTGGTACCAGAGACGAGTTGGCTCGGAACGTATTTAAGCGAGGCCAACGAGGTTTGCTGAAGGCCTGGGAACAGAAGAAAAGGGAGAATCTGGGTGACTCGAGTCCTAAACCTGAAGAGCAGGAGAAAGGGGTCAGAATGGCCTCGAGAGGTGGCGGCTGGGCTGGGCCGAAGCTGAGCAGGAGCTGGTAGGAAGAAGGGGGCTCTTACTGCACCCTCCGCAGGTGGCCTAGGCCCGGGGAGCTGTGGCCCGCGAGCCAGACACAGGAGAGCAGCGGAGGGGCTGAGACAACTTCCCAACCCGTGTCCTGTCTCCTCCAGGATGAGATGGCCTTCTGCTACACCCAGGCGCCCCACAAGACGGTGTCCTTTGTCCTCGATACCCCTCGGGCCATCTCACTTGACGAGATCTCCATGAAATACTCACTGGTGCGGAGCTTGGTTTGGCCAGTCTGAACCCGGTCCCATCTCTCGGGCCTGGCACCTGTCAGGACGTGATGGGGCTCAAGGGAGGGAGGGTCCAGGCGGCCTCGGGGGAAGGGGGCACGGAAATCTACCTGGGATTCTGGATTAGGGGTAAGGCTGGGGCCTGCAGCCATTCCCTTCAACACCCGCACCCTGGCGGACTCCCCTTCCAGAGCCCTGGTGTCGGCTACATGATCCAGCACACCAAGGACCACAGAGTGGCCAGCATGGATTCCATTGGGAACCTGACGGTATCCCCGCCTGTCAAGGTCCAGGGGAAGGAATACCCCCTAGGCAGGGTCCTCATTGGCAGCAGCTTCTACCCCAGGTGAGCCAGGAGACCAGGTGGTGGCCAGGTGTCTCTAAAACTAAAGAAAGGGACCCTGATAGCCAAGCTGGCTCTACCCGATTGTCATAACCCCGGCAGCCTGTGCTCTGGGCCACTTCTTAAACTGAGAAGGGTATTTGAGCCTCAGATTCACGTAGGGAGACTAGAGGTAGAAAAAGCAAATGATTTATTCTTTGATTCCAGGGTTTAAATTGAAACAAGTGAGATTCAGCCGGCCCGTTGGCCCAAAGGGGTGTTATTTCCACAGAAGGCGTGGTTGGACTTCATAACCACAGGTCTGAACGATGCCATGTCCAGGGTTCAGTCCAGGAGTTGCTTGGCTTTGTCCTGAGCTGGGTCAGAGCAAGGGATTCTTAACCACCCCATCCTCCACGACTGGCCACTTCCAGCCCGCAGTCAGAGGTGCCAGTTACCAGGAGGTAGCCCAACACTTGCCAAGTGACAGGCAGTTGACCGGGGCTGCCCTGGCTCAAGGGCTGTTCTTTCCATCTTCCTTCTAGCGCAGAGGGCCGGGACATGAGTGACACCCTCCGAGACTTCCTCTATGCCCAGCAGGTCCAGGCCCCAGTGGAGCTCTACTCAGACTGGCTAATGTCGGGCCACATGGATGAGTTCATGTGCTTTGTCCCCATAGACGACAAGAGTGACGGCAAAAAGGTCTGTGGTGGGGGCTGGAGAAGGCACATCTGACCACGTCTCCCACACCTTCTGTTGGGGACCCTTGGTGGCTCCTGGGGAAGGACGGTAGCCTCTGACCCCAGGTCTCTTCTCAGGGCTTCCAGCTGCTCCTGGCCAGCCCCAGTGCCTGCTACAAACTTTTCCAGGAGAAACAGAAGCAAGGCTACGGCAATGCGCTTCTGTTTGACGAGGTTAGAGGGGACCAGCTCCTTTCTAACGGTAAGGCAGCCCCTCCGCCCTCACGACAGAATTGGGTCCCTGCTTCCCCAGGGGTCCTTTCTAGACGGGCATTCTCTACTTTGTCACTCCTGGTAGAAAGGATCTCGGGGAAATGTGGAAGCCGTAGGAGGATGGTAATTCCATCTCCACGCTATGCTGGCGGTGCTAGGACCACACAGGTAGATCAGAAGCTCTGGCGAGAACCTATCTGAAAGGGACCGACTTCGCGCACGACGGCCGGAAGCGGGGGAAGACCAAACGCAAGCGACGCCGGTGTCTGGCCTCATGCAGGGGGTGTGGGTCAGAAACCTGACGCCAGTGTCTGGCCTCATGCAGGGGGTGTGGGTCAGAAACCTGGGCACGCTTAAGGAGGCACCTGAAAGACAAGCAGAGGCCGTGTGGCTGGAGCCATAGAACTTTTTATCTAAATGCTACAGGAGCACAAAGGGATCCTTTCCCCCAAAAGGGGCAGGGGTGCCAGGAAGTTCTTTAGACCCTTGATACCCAAAGCTTGGTCCAAGGGCCAGCAGCCCGCGTGTCACCTGGGAGCATGTGAGGAACTCAGGCTTTCCATCCCTCTCCAGACTGCCCAGATGCCCAGTCTTTGGGGCCCAGGAGCCTCCCGGGTCATAGAAGCGCTGTGGAAGGTGACATGTACTGAGCATGAACCACGTGCCAAAGACTGCCACCTCAGAGCTGATGGCTACATTGGGCATCCCCATCCCAAAGATCAGGCAACTAAGGAACAAAGTGAATGTAACCTGGTCAGGGTCCCAGGGAGAAGGTGGCCAGGCTGTGTGGAGCGTGTCGTGCTGAGAGGTGAACAGGGGCTGCAGTTACCCTGCCGGTGTGTTCTAGGCTGCCTCTCTGAGCCCGGCATAGGCCATGCCCCCCCACACCAGGGACAGAGTGGCGGGTGGCAGTATGAGTCCTGCCTGGGCTTTCCAGTGCAGACCCTGGTCAGTCCCCAGGTGTGGGATGTTGTACTAACTAGGTTGGCGGGGGTGATCTCTGGAAACCAGTGAGGCCACTCACCATAGTCACTGGCCCAAGGACACATCCAGTGGCCTGTGCCAGGGCCCGAGTCTGCCCAGCTCCGGACAGCATCGACCCACAGGCCTGCCCACTCTTCTTCCCACAGGAAGGGAAGCCAAGACCATCGATCAATTTCTCGCTGATGAAAGCCTGAGAAAGCAGAATGAATATGCGGAGGTAGGGCCCAGGCTCTGGGGGGCCTTCCCCAAGAAACGGCTGGCACCGCAGGTCCTGCGGAAGGTTCTTGCCATTCCCAGTAGGGGCCTGGGCGGGGGCAGCTGCCCTCTGCGCCCCATCCTGACGCAGGCCCAGCTCCGGGGCCAGGGCGGGCTGTGTACCAGCTTGGGGAGACTGAGGAACTGGGAGGAGCTTAAGTCTCTGAAGCCGACAATACAGCAAGACGTGCCTTGTGCTTGGATGAGACCAAAAAGCACGTGGTGACAGCTTCCCCGGGTGTTAGCCAAAGGTGGCCGAGGGCCGGGATCTAGACCCCGGGGCGGAATGGGGGCCGGCGTGAGGGGACAGCTGGTAGAGATTCTGCTTGCTCAGCAGTGTCACACACTGGCAGAACGAGTTCCGGTCATGACCACACACCTGGCTCTGTCCCTGAGCTGGAAAGGCCCTGGCGGTCTAGACAGCTTCCTAACCAAGCACCTACCATGGCCTAAGCATCGTGTGAGGCATCTGGAACCACACAGAACGTACAGCTTGGCTTGTCCGTGGGAGCAGTGAGGCTCGGGGCACAGACGCTAGCCTGAGCCAGGCGGTTGGGGCCGGGTCTGGACCTGAGCATGACTCCCAAGTTCATGTTTTGCTCGCCGCGTGTGCTACTCGGCCGCCTGGTGTCTACTGGGGAGCAGTGACGTGGCTCAGCAGCCTCTCGAGCAGGACTGTCCCTGCTCTGAGGAGCTGAGTGTCAGACTCGGGCCAGGGCCTTCTCGGCGCCCCCCCGGGGGAAGTGGCCCCTCACTGCAGCCATGAGGATGGTGTTCAGGGTCTTCAGAGACCTCTCAGGAATGTGGATCATTGGCTGTGAGAAGCAGAGTCCCCAGAACTGAGGTTATCCGAGTTCTAGAAGGGGAAAGCAAAGCCTAAAGAAGGCAACTTCTTGCCCAAGGTCACGTGGTCAGAGCGAAACTCCTTTGCTCCCTGGGTCCCTTATTCTCAGCCGAGGAGTGTTCTGTGCCACAGCACACTGGTGCCTGGACCTTTGCAAGAACAGGGAAGGACCCCTGGCACGGCAGGGTGGGCAGCAGCCAGACATGGGGCCGAGACAGCCTCTGAGCCCCTGGGGATGGTCAGCCTAGGCGTGGTGAGCGTGAGTCTGGTCCTGTCAAGGTGTTGGGCTCAGCTGGTCCCAGCAGGCAAGCGGCCCTGACTAGCCGTGGGATCCCAGCCTCCAGCCCAGGCCTCTCTGTGGCCCCAATGCCTGCCGTGTCGGGGGGCCGCCTGACATGAGGCTCCTGGCACACAGGAAGAGATGGCAGCAGCTTCGGGCCACAGCCCGTTGGTGGGGAAGGAAGCAGGTCTCTCCGTTCCCGATGAGGTCACCTGTCCCCCGGCCCCTTCCTGCCCCTCAGAAGTGCATTCTTCTGAACCGCGACATCCTGAAGACGGAGCTGGGCCTGGTGGAGAAGGACATCGTTGACATACCCCAGCTCTTCTGCTTGGCACAGCTGACCAACGTCCCCTCCGACCAGCAGCCCCAGAGGCCATTCGTGAGGCCGTACTTCCCTGACCTGGTAAGTGGTGTGGGGGAGGGGGCGGGTATGCTGGGTTCCCTGGGTCGGGGAGCGGTCCGTCAGCCAGTGCCAGCTGGCATGTCATCCACCGTGCTAGCCCGCAGGGGGTGGGTGCAGCAGACAGCGGTGCCTATGAGGCCTTTCTCTCCCCGCTTAGTTGGGGGAGACCCCACCCAGGGAGCAGGTGCGCTGGCCCTAAAGGCTGGGAGGCGCGCCCAGCAGTTACTGTGGTCCAGGGCTTGGGCCATGTGCTTCAGGGGCCTCAGCAAGCTGACCTCCAGCCTGAAGGGACAGATTAGCTCTATTTCCCAGAGAGGGATGCTCTACCGGCTGCGGGCAGCGAGACCCTGAGCAAGGTCCCTGAGGGTAGGGTCCTCTGTCCACTGTCCCCAGGGTCCAGATCAGCAGCATCTGCATTTGTAGGTGCTCGACTGTGTAGAGTGGCATTTTACTCCTACTAAACGAAGCCCACGTCGGGAGTAGGGGGTATGAGTACAAGGGGTCCTGGCCCTGCCCAGCCTATGCCTACAGGCTGACGTCTGAACTCTCCCATGCAACAGCCACGACCTGTCACGTAGGTTCTCAGAACGAATTCTGAGGCCTTGAGTGCCTCCATTCTCAAACACTTGCTGGCCTCCTCTCCCTGGGTTCTAGGGACGTAGGCCTCAAACTTACCCGTGATCCACTGGCATCTTCTAGTTTTATCAGATCAGTGTGGCCCAGGGGACATGAGTAGTGGTGAGAAGTTTCTTTGAAGAGTTAAAGACGGTGAAAAGTCAACTGCCAATGCGGGGGGTGGAGAGCACCCCCAGGGAGGTGGCAGGACCCAAAGGCCAGAGTAACAGAAATACAGGGGAAGCTGCCCCGGCCAGCCCCTGGCTGGGCAGGCTTGGGGTTTTGCATTGGGTGCGAGTGGAGAGTCAGGCGCAAGCACGTTGGGTGTGGTAGAGAGGCAGGCAGAGGTGAGCTGGGTCTCGCTGGTCAGTGGTGTCTGAGGATGGTGCCAGGTGCCTGCTGTCTCCGGTCTGGCCCGACCACGCAGTGGAGGCAGCTGGGTCTTCCCCGCACCTACCCTATGGCGTTCCTTCCTCAGGGGAAAGG
>RJWJ010012804.1:0-41189 GCA_004363605.1 Indri indri
ACACACTGTGACTCTTGAGTGTTGTGATTCATCCAACAGCACCCCATTTTCTAGCCTATTTGGCCAAAGCAGTAGCTTTTAACAGAGGCCCCTGGAAAAGAGGACTGAAGTTCGAAGACAAATGAAAGCGAAGTTCACGGAAAGCTTTTTGGTCCTGAAGCAGGCTCTGAGCGCCCAGCAACGTTCCTCGCTTGGAACTGCCAGCACGCCATGGGACGGTCCCACCAATGGTATCCCATTTCTTCTCCTCCTCCCACCGGCCCCATTACTGGAATGTGAGTGGGTAGACAGTCTCAAAAGCATCTACATATTTCTAGAAAATGTTGGGATTGAAGGGGTCTGCTATCAAAGGCGGCTAACCGTAGTTGAACTATTGGGTAACCAGTGGGATAACCCAGTCTCTTAGAAGCAACTCCTTGAAAGCAGCGTTTTGCCCGCAGCACACACAAAGGGGCACATTACAGACTGTCTCCCTCTCATCAGACGCATTCCCACAGCTGACACGAAGCACACAGCATTTAGCTTTGTTCCAAGGACCATTTGAACTGGAGCACTCAGCCTCGGAAGAGAAAGTCCCGCAATATAAACTAGAGGACAAGATCAGAGAACCTTCTGGGGGCTCTTGGTGGCCATGCTGCCACTGTGTACCCCCAAACTAAAGGCTTCAGTTTCTAACTTAAATACTGAGGATAAAAGACAAGAAGTTTAACTTAATGGTTGAGAGGCATCCTAGGGCTACAGACAGCGCCATTTAGCTAGCCGCGAGATTTTGGTTTTGCAGGTTAGGAGCAGCATATAAAATTTCTTTCTAGGTTGACCATTTTCTTAGATAACACTGGGTAATTCTTGCATGTGTTCTTTTTTAAGCATTTTTTAACATTGGTTTTGTTTTTTTTTTCAGTGACAAGGTCTCACTCGGTCACCCAGGCTGGAATGCAGTGGCACCACGATAGCTTGCTGTAACCTCAAACTCCTGGGCTCAAGTTATCCTTCCATTTTAGCCTCCCAAGTACTGGGACTACAGGTGTGTGACACTAGGCCCAGCTAATTAAAAAAATTTCTTGTGGAGATGGGGTCTCACTATGTTGCCCAAGTCTGGTCTTGAACTCCTGGCCTCAAGCGATCCTTCTGCCTCAGCCTCCCAAAATGCTGGGATGATAGGCGTGAGCCACCGTACCTGGTCCACGTGTTCTTTTGATGGATGTTCATGAAATCGGTGAGCATTACAGGTTTATAGAGCACCTATGCTCAGTGGGAAATGTGATATTACATTTAAAAAAATGCGAGGGAAAGGACAAGCAGGCCTCCGGTTTGTCCACGTTTGGGGCATGCTGAAGAGGAAGTTCAAGTTCCCCTGGGAGGACTGACCATCTCTTCCACTCCCAGAAGGCTTTAACGGTATGGGTCCTTTTGCTACTGAGAACCACGGGCAATAACAACAATCCAATGTCCTTGTTAGATACAGCAGCCCTGTGAGGTATGGATTTAGCATCCCTTGTTTATAAATGAGGAAACTGAGGATCAGAGAGGTAAACGGACTTGGCCAAGTCACACAGCGATGAAATCAGAGGCTGTCTGACAGTCAGGACTCAACCTCCAGGACTAACCACCAGGCAGCTGGACTCTTAATCCTGATGAGCCGTTTGTGAGACTGCTAGCTGAATAGACACCGGGAAGTTAGTTCGCAAAAAAAGAATGGAACAGTTGGAGATTAACTAGAATGAGAATGACATTACAGTTTCAAAAGCATCATGATACACACTCACTCCCTCTCTCTCCTCCGATGAACAGTTCCCAGCCCCAGAAAAATCTAAGGATATTCCACAGCACCCAAAGGACGATGTTTTAAACTTCAAATTCAAGAATGTTCTGCTTTATGTCATCACTTTGCATAATAAGCTGAAATCAGTTAGAGTTCCTCTGAACAGCCAGCTTTTTCCCAGGGAGGATGAGCAGCTTGGAATATCACATTGCGCAAGCACGAGTCCCAGCGTGTGCCCACGACACCCCCAATGCCCGTGAGCTGTGCGCCCCGGGCAGCGGCTGAGCCACCTGCACCGCTTGTTGCCCGGCAGCTCCCGTGCGATCCCAGGGACGGGAAGTTTACTTGCATGGAACTTATGAAGTTTCTTCTCCCAACCTCCCCAAAACGTCCTTGCCCAGAACAAATCATACATGGTCTCTGTCTTCACTAACTTACACCCTGAAAACAGATGTCAACAATGAGCATTTCTTATCCAGGAAGCAGGAGCAAAGCCTGTTTCCATCAAAGCAAATGCGGAATTGGGGAACAGTGGGGGTGGGGAGGGGGAAGGGTGCAGGGAGAGAAAACAGTGAGGTCAAAGATTAAAGAAAAATTAGCCCAGGCCCATTAACCTATTACTTCCCAAAGGGGAGTAAATAAGGCCAAAAGGGGTAATCAATCCATCACCCTTGACTTTTCCCCCCTTGTTTTAAGGTTACTCCTGCGCCGGGTTGTTCCGGCAGTACGTGTCTCTTTGCTTTCCCAATCACGGTTCTGCCCGGGCTAATGTCGTTTCCTTCTCTGATGGCAAACACTGTGGATGTTGACCAGAACCAGCCAGGGGCAAAGGTCAGAAATGGCACTTCTGGAGCTGGTTAAAAGCCAGTGCAAACATGTTTACGGTTTCACATTTGTGTGAGTGGGGTCAAACTAAGGTGGGTTCAGATCCCAGCTCTGCTTCTTAGGTGCTACCTAAGTTATTTTAACCTCCGTTGAGCACTAGCTTCCCTACTCTGCAAAAGGGAGACATCCCTACCTCCTTCCAGGGATTGCCTCAACGATTCTTTCTTCAGCAAACCTTTCCTGAGCCCCTACTCTTGGCCAGGCATCGTTCTAAGGCCTGAGAAATTTAAACAAGTCCCTGTCCTCATGGGGCTTACATTCCAGTGGAGAAGAGACAATTAACAAGTAAATTATTAAGTGTCAGGAGTGAAGAGTGTAATAGAGAAATATAAGCAGGGAAGGGAGTCCCAAGGGCTTTATGCAAGAGACAGGACAACTTAATAAAGGGCATTTAGGGACGGCTTCACGAGGCACTGGAAGAGCCTGCCCCAGTTCCCCGCCTCGCACTGGAGTCGGGGGAGAGCCGTGCGGCAGTGTGGGCGGAAGAATTTCTAGGTCTACTCGAGGACTGACACCTGTTGTGTGCCTGCTGGAATCACTCCTGGGTGTTCTAGTGGAATTAAAGTAACTTTCGCACCAGGGCCCCACACAGGCCTGTGAGCAGGGTAGCGCCTGCTCCTTCACTCTGGATTTCCCATGCCCTTCTTGACAACAAGGCCAGAAAAGAACTCAGTTTTACATCATTTCTCTTTCCAGGCTTCTCCCAGACTGTAAGAGGACAGCCAGTGCCCACTGATAAAAACCTTACCCAGTTGAATTCCTGCGTGGCAGGGGCTCCAGCAGCTCAGGTGGAGAAGCTGGGCTACTTCTCTGCTCAATCCAAGACCAAGCGCTTGGTTTCCATTTTCCAGAGTGGTGCATTACCTGGCAAGGAATCTCATCCCAATTCATTTTAAGGGGGCGAGGGGCAATTTAACGCCACAATAGCAAGCAGCTGGCGGCAACAGCCGACCTCCTGCAGAGGTGGAGGTAGAGGGGGACTTCTTCCCCGCCTGTCACAGGGAGGGAAACTTGTTTGGTTTCCTCACACAGAACAAGGAGCAGGGGGAGGCCCCCTGGCTTCCACGCCACATCGGGAGGGCTTTACTGTCCCAGCTCTGGCTGCGTGCTAAATACACCCGTCCCTGCCTGCCTTAGCACAGAGGCCATAAATGATCATTCCCATGGGCTGCAGCCCAGGAAACATTCCTGTGGCCAGGTTGGGCAACTCCAGGAACTGTTTGCTTATTGATTAGAAAGAAAAGGCTCACCTCATGTCTGCCCACTTTTCCTTTCTGTTGGGTTCCCGAGGCCAGGGAGGCCCCATGTACTGAATTCCAAAGCAGCTAAATCCGTCCTCCCCAGCCTCCTGCTGACACCTCACAGAAAGGGGCAGCAGACAGGCCCGAGAGGTGGGGGACCGGGTCCGGGCCCCTGATGTGGTGCCGAAGCTTAGATTCCCACTTGTGAAATAAAGCATTCACCAAGACACTGCCTGACATCGTTTCCGTCCAGGGTCTAACACGTGCTACACAGACTCTCCCGGGGTGCTTTTTACAAATACCCAGGCCAGGGCCCTGCCTCAGATTAACTGGATCAAGATGTCCAGGGCTGGGCCAGTGGCAGCTAAGAGGGGGGGTTATTTTGGGGGTGATGAAAATGTTACAAAATTTATTATGGTGATGTTGCATAACTCTGTGAATACACTGAAAGCCATTAAATTCTATACTTTAAATGGATGCGATGTATGATATGTGAATTATATCTCAATAAAGCTGTTACCAAATTAAAAAAAAAAGACAACCAAAAGCACAAAGTACTCACGATCCCATCCACAGAGAGAAACCACTGCTAACACCGGTTACGTGTCCTTCAGAGCTTCAGATCCTGGTCCCTTTCCTAACTCTGTTGCTCCCTATCTTGCATCCCTGGACATCCCGTTTCTCTAAAATGAGGGTCTGGACGTTATTATATTTTTAAAGACCTACCTGTCCACCTTTCTTTTTTTTTTTTTTTTTTTTTTTTTTGAGACAGTGTCTCACTCTGTTGCCCGGGCTAGAGTGCCGTGGCGTCAGCCTAGCTCACAGCAACCTCCAACTCCTGGGCGATCCTCCTGCCTCAGCCTCCCCAGCAGCTGGGACCACAGGCCCCTGCCACTAGGCCTGGCTAATTTTTTCTATTTTTAATAGAGACGGGGTCTCTCTCTTGCTCAGGCTGGTCTGGAACTCCTGAGCTCAAGTGATCCTCCACCTCGGCCTCCCAGAGTGCTGGGATTACAAGTGTGAGCCACCGCGCCCAGCCCAGACTTATTCTCTGTAAAAAACACAACCCAGATAGAAATAAGCACCAACTTAGGGCCACATTTCTCAAGTGACAGTTGACACAGGAAAGCTGTAGTGGAATTTGGAATCTTTGAATCACTCAATAACTCAAGAACAAGATCTGGAAACCTCTTCTACAGGGAATGAATACGCAGCTTGCACCACATCCAAATGTGGTTTGTGCTGAAAAAGCTGGGACCCTCTGCCTCTGACATTTGGAACAAAACTCCTAAAACAGCCCGAAAGAACAGCTGGAAGCCAAAGCTGCAGAATTAGGCAGTTCCCACAGTCTCCAGGTCACATGCATTTGCAGATGACTCCACAACAAGTGCTCACTTGTCTAAAAGAGCTTACAAGAGGAGGCCTTTTCCTTTTTAATGGATGCTAGCATCATTTTTCATTATCGCGAACAAGCAAGCATTGATGTGAAAGGCAGCTGCTTCCAAGAGTGTTTGCTAAATCTACTCTGACTGCCTGTCAAGGTGACTGCTCAGCCCATATGTGCCTCTGCTCAGGCAAATAATAAAACAAACCCCACAACCCACGCAGCATCCCTTTGAGTACCAAAAAGGAGGCAGAAATCTTGCAGACTGGAGTGCTCACGCCAAGAATTCCAAGTGGGAAAAAACGATGAAAATAAGAAAAGAGCATGAAGACGACCAACCCACGGGTACCAGATGCAGAGTTTGGTACGTGCTGGGGTATAGCCATAGGTCACTCGTAAGATGCGGTGGCACCCATCTCAGCAGTGGCTCTCAAACTTTTTACTATCCTGGTTGCAGCTCTTGCAAAAAGACTCCACGGCCCCTTTACCTGGCCCGTTCCCATTTTCCACTGTGAAATTGGAAAAGCCGCACACATGCAAAATGACGTACGTAAAAGGTTATTCACTAAGGCATTGTTTGTGGTAGCACAACATGGGAGATGACCCAAATATCCATCAATAGAGGATTAGTTAAATAAATGATAGAACTTCCTTACAGTGAAATACTATGTGGCTGTAAAACAAATGAGAAAGCTCTTTACTCATCGCTGTGGAATGAACTTCGAGACGTATTATTAGGTGATAAAAGCAAGAACAAAACAGCACTATGTTTTGTGTAACTAAAAAGAGGGGGATAGGAATAAATGTTCATATTTGCTTATATTTGCATAGAGAACTTCAAAAGAAACTAAGTGAGATTATAGGGATGGGGGAGTCATGTCATTGGATCAAAGTTGGGGGAGGTGGGAGCAGAACTTTTCAATGTATATTTGTTGGATTGTTTGATTTTTTTTCCCCAGCCATGTGAACACATGACCCATTCATAAAGTTAAAAATAATTTGTTCTTGCAACCACGGTGCAACACGCATGTGGGTGAAAGTCATCTGCTGAAATGATGGCACAACAGCGTGAAGGGGCCCAGGTACCCCGACGACACTGTGAGAATGCTGGACTAATCCCAGGCGGCCTACCTCTGGACATGGTGTTATACAAAGAAAATAAAACCCTTAAACTGTTAAAGAAAAAATTGTAGGAGACCGTGTGTAAACTACTTACTATTTACTTTACAGGGGAAGAATTTATATTTTTGCAAACGCTCAGAGGACTTGGGGAGTAAGTAGCAGGCCGATCAGAAGACACCTTGTCCCCACCACCAGGGGACTGCGACCCCTCTGAGAATCCCTGCAACACAGGATGCAAGAGACCAGAGGGAGGGGTCCCTGTGGGTGCTGGGAAAGAGAATGACCCACACGTGGCTGGAGGAAAACGATGCTGCAAGCGGAGGCGCTGGTCAGCTGGTCTAGATAGAAAAAGAACGCTGGATGCCAAGTCAGGTGACCGGATTCTCTCTGGAGTGCGTCAGGCAAGCCCCTTGCATTCTTTCTGGGCTTGTTTTCTCTGTAATGCACAGAGGCTGAACTGTACCAGCAAAAATGTGCATCTCAAAGGCCTTCTTGGCCATCATGGCAAGTGGGAACCAGTACGACTTTTTTGGAGGACACTCTGACCACGTTTTCAGATTTTACATGCTTAAATCCTTTCTTCTGGCAAAGCCCATTTTTAGGACTTCATCCCAGAGATGGACTCACACGTGCAGACACACAAGGAGAGTAACGACAGGCTTATTTGCAGTGGCAAAAGATCGACACAGCACTGACAGAGGACCAGTAAAATAAATGATGGGCACCCACTCAATAGAAAATAATGCAGACATTGAAACAGATGAGGTAGTTGTTAAAAAAGAAGCTTGTCTTCAAAAAAGCAAAATGGGATAGAGAACAAGAACAGGCTTAGAATATCTTCAGAGGGATACGAGAAACTGGTGACACTGCTTGTCTCAGGAGATGAACCACTGGTAGGAGGGACGCTTGCTTTTATACTCTTTTGTATCATTTAAACTAGTTTGTGTTTGTTTTCCTAGGTTGACATAAACAAACATTTTTCTTTTCTTTAATGAGAGGGCTGAACCGAAGCAGAGATGGATGTTTAGTTGACTGTAACCCATGTGATGTGGCTCCCGAAACCCCCGACGCAGACTTCAGTTGCATTATCAGAAATAAGATACTCGGGATGTGGGAGACGCCATGGTCCTGTTCTGTCTGATTCTATTTGTGGTTTGATAAGCACATTCTCAGGGCTGCAATCTAATGATCTAAGTGATGGATGCTGTTTTTCCTTCCAAGAGTCATGCTTTAAGAGGGACACTGACCCATGGAACTGGTCCAGGGGCAAAGGGGCAAGGATGGTAAGTGGCCCTGGGTGGAATGAAGGTCAGACGGGGAAAGGAAAGGCTCCTTGTCAAGATTTCCAGGGGGCTGGGCGCAGTGGCTCATGCCTGTAATCCCAGTACTTTGGGAAGTGGAGGCAGGAAGATCACTTGAGGTTAGGAGTTCAAGACCAGCCTGAGCAACATAGCGAGACCCCGTCTCTATAAAAAATAGAAAAATTAGCCAGGCATGGTAGTGTGTGCCTGTAGTCCCAGCTACATGGGAGACTGAGGCAGGAGGATTGCTTGAACCCAGGAATTTGAGGTTGCTGTGAGCTATGATGATGCCACTGAACTCTAGCCTGGGTGACAGAGCAAGACTCTGTCTGAAAAAATATGTAAGATTTCTAGGGCTGACTTCTTTGAGAAGGATCGGTCATATCGGCACCAGAGGGTAATATACAGGCCAGCAGAGAGTGGAAACAGTAGAGAACCCGAGAAGAGAAAGTTGTTTCTTATGCTCAGAGCTGACCCCAAACAGAACCAGGCTGCCAGCCTCCCAAATGCCCCTCTCAAAGTATGGGCACAGATGGCTTCGCCAGGTGCTGCCTCCTAGAGCACTGACGGCCAGTAGGCAAGCTTGGACTCTAAACAGATCTACATTTTAATCTGAATTGTGCCTCTGACTAGCTACGCGACTTCAGGTAAATTAACTAACCCTTGAGTCTCAGTTTCCTCTTTCTAAAATAGAGAGAATGATCTCTACACGTCAGACGTCATCGGGGAAATGTGAGGAGAGTTCATATGTGGTGAGCCCTCTAAGTGCTACTGCTGTTGTTATTGTATTACAGGTAGATGAAAACTTCTGCAGCTGCCTTGGAGGCCAGCCTGCGGACAGGCAGGGCCCCTGGTGGGTGTGTGGGCCTTGGGCAGGGCAACAACCCCAGTAAGATCCTATCAGTGCCTCCCTCTGGCCTCAGTCCGCACCCTCAGGATTTGCCACTCCTGCCTTTGGGTGTGGTGGCCCCTTGCCTGTCGGGGGTGCCCGTGGAGCCAGAAGGGATCTCTGAACTTGGGAAAGTCAATCCTTCTCCACCCTTCCCGATCAAAGCTTTGGCATCTGCTCACACCAACCACTCCCTTCTCAGGCCACCTGGAAACATCTCTGTGGCCAGGAAAGGAAGTTTCCCGGGTTGCTGTTCTGCTTTGCCTGACCCCGGCCTTGAGGCCTTAGCAGTGAGCGCCTTGGACTTGGGCCAAGGTTTGGGTCAGTGAATGGGCATCGAGGAAGCTGGGGACCCCCAGAACTTTGGGCAAAGATGTGGGCACCTGTGGGAGGCTCCACAGCCTTTGCCAGTTTCTCAAAGGGGTCTCATCCCAAAACAGGGTCTCTGGATCAGAGACACGCTTAGGGGTTAAATGGGGCGATGGGTGTTGGGAGGAGGGTGAGGAATGAAAGGGAGTCAACTGAGGCCACAGTGCTGGTCATTTCCAACTCCCACACCTCCCTGCTCAAACCTCTGACCCGGAGATAAACAACTCCAAGTTTCCTGTGGGCGAGCTTTGAGTGCTGTGAATAATAAAATACAAAACACAGGAGAGGAGCGGGGGCAGGGTGGTTAAAATGGGGGATGAGTCGTGGAGACAGCCAAGCATCCGGCAGTCTTTCCCCACAGACCCAATTCATCTCTGGACTGCTGGATGTTGCGGTCGCCTCCTCACAGCCTTCCCAGTTCTACACAGAGAGCCCGCTACAAACCAGCCAGGTCACGACGAGCCTCCCCTCTACGCAGGGTCCTCCAGAGACCCCTCACTTCTCCCAGGACAAAAGCCCAACTCCCCGGAGTCAGGCGCAGCTGCTTCTGACTCTGGCACTCTCTCTGCTCCAGCCAACACCCTGGATACGCTCCTGCCCACGTCGTTTGTATTTGCTGTTCCCTCTGCCTGCAATGCCCTTCCCCAGAGGACCATGTGGCGCGTTCCCTCCCTCCTTTCCAGGTCTTGGTCTCACCAATCTTTGCTCCAAGGTCACCTTCACGCAGGCTCAATCCTTGCCTTGAAATGGCACCCACTGCCTCCGGCCCTCCCCCCTTATCCTTCTTCCCTGCTTGATTTTTCTCTCCCAAGTGTTTACTGAAAAGGGACAAGGACGCTCACGAGCAGGAGCGCCCACCAGAACTTCCTGAGTCTCTGTGAGCCGTCCAGGGCTGCGCCTCATCCTAAGGGTCCCTGCCCACGGTTACCTGTAAGCCCCGCGCACCATCTCAGTAAACCTTCGCAGCCACCCTGGGGTGTAGGCGCTGCAGGATCCCCATCTTACAGGTGAATAAAGCAAGACTCACAGAGGCGGAGTGCCTTGCCCAAGGCCACACGGCCAGCAAACAGCGGAGCTGGGAATTGAACTCAGGCCTGCCTCACCCCAAAGCCCGTCACCTTGGCCTCCGCCTCACCCTGCCACTCTCGCCTCTTCCCCACGACGCGTGTCCCCCTGCCGTTCTTTCTGCCTCTTCGCTCCCTGCACGAAGTCACCAAATGGGGTTGGCGGCTCCAGATGGGAACAGCTGGTTCTCCAGACCAACCGGGGCATCGCATTAAGTCCCACGCTGCAGGTGGAAGGCTGAAGTGCTGACGCGGCAGGCGGTGCTGACATCCGAGCAGGCCCATTTAGATGGGGCCCTTGGGGATGTCAACAGCACAGAAACCGGTTCTAAGAGCTGTAAATAAGTTGACTCAACACCTTGGCCAGTGACAGGGCTTGTCGGCCCTGGCAAAACCTGAAAGGCCACCTGGCCACTCCCAAAGGCCCTAATTTGCTCAAATAAGAGCCAAACCTTTGGGTGTTAATTCCCAGAGAACTTCCAGCCTTCCGACTTAAGGGAGCACACTTAAGGGAAGCACACGCCTGGGGAGCCAGGAAGGGAAAAACATCTCTGCCCCTCAATCAATTCTACCAGAAAAACTGCTCATTAACTAAATCAGGGGGCAAAAACCTGCCATGGATACCAGCTTGAAATACTTTCCCTTTTCATTCTTAATGTGCCGTTCCTGCTGACTGGGCAGGAGTTCAGACCAGTCGGGCTGCAGCTTTCTCTTTTATTAAACACCCTTTTAAGCCATTAGCTCAGGCTCTTCTGGAAAGCCCGCCTGCGCTTGGTTACAAAATACATCACGCTTATCTCGGGTGCCCATGTTCTTCAGCAGGTAGGTAGCTGTGGTTTCCCAGAACCCCTTCTGCTTATGGGAAGGCTGCAAACCAAGGCTCTGCACAGAGGGCAGGGCTGTGGGATCACCGGGTTCAGGTTGTTTACTAAAAGCTCAGGACAGGAGCTCTACCAGCCTGAATGGGAGTCGTTCCACTCATGATGTTTTTCCCCTTGGTATTTTTTAAAAATTGAGATATCATTAACATAACACAAAATGCACCAACTTAAAGTGCACAGTTTCAGTGGTTTTTAGTATATTACCTGTATTATGCAACATCACCACTTTCTAATTCCAGAACACTTCCATCACCCCAGCAAGAAACCCTGTACCCATCAGCAGCCAGTCCCAATTCCCAAAAGCAATATACTTTTTCTCTGTGGATTTTCCTATTCTGGATATTGCATATAAATGAAATCATATAGTAGGCGGCCTTCTGTGTCTGGCTTCTTTCACTTAGTGTAATGTTTTCAGGTTCATCATGCTGTAGCAGGTATCAGTGCTTCATTCTTTTTATGGCCGAATAATATGCAATTGTATGAATACGCCACTTTTTGTTTATCTGTTTTTCAGCTGATGAATATTGGGGTTGTTCGTACTTTTTGGCTATTATGAATGATGCTGCTTTGAACATTCATGTACAATTATCTTGGGTCCATACCTAGGAGTGGAATTGTCGGATCATATGGTAATTGTACGTTTAACTTTTTGACTGTCTTCCATGGCAACTGTATAATTTTACCTTCCTACAGGCAGTGCGTGAGTGAGTGAGTGCTCCAATTCCTCCACGTCCTTGGCAACACTCGTTCTGTTCAGTTCTGTTTTCAAATGATACCCATTCCTAGGAAGTGTCTGGCATTATCTTATTGTAGTTTTGCTAATAATCTTTTAAGGAAATTGTCACCTTTTCTAGAATACCTCCCCCCGCAAAAACAAACACTGCTTTGAAGGCAACCTTGGCAGAAGCCTGTGGTGGTGGCAATAACCATCGTCATCATCACAGCAACAGCTAACGTGTGCTATAGCATCCTACGTGCACCCTCCACTTGACCGTACTATCATCGTCTCCATTTGACAGATGAGAAAACTGAGGCACACAGGGGTCAAGAAACTTGCTCACGGTCACATAACTTATAAGTTACTGTATGATGGTCTTGTCCACTGTGCTTTCACAGAGGGTTTTCTGAGTATGAAGTTTGTTGGGAAAGCTTGGAAGGAACACAGGAAGCACAATGCCAACGTGCCTGAACGCCACCCTAAATGCACCCGGGGTAACTCTGGTTTTCTCTCTCTGAACCAGATCATGATTAAGGCTCATACGCGCCACCGTTACATTCGTGACAGGACAACAGATTCGGGAGGTGGGACTGTGCGGCGGTTGCGAGGGGACAATTCTGAAGTCAGATGCTGAATTGGGGTTTCAGCTCCACCACTCAGACCTACCTGAAGGTAAGTCACTCACTCTCTCTAAGCCTTAGCTTTCTGTCTGTAAGGTGGGTCTAACGGCAATCTCCAAATCACAGGACTGTCGTGAGGATGAAGTGAAAAAATGTAATATATGATGTAAAGGGACCCACACAAACCTAACAAACAAGCCTGTCGGATTTTATGCATGGGCTGTTTTGCTGAAAACCGTGCATGACTCAAAACAAGCTTACATTTTTCTGCCTCAGCTCCAGAGTAGCTGGGGCTACCGGCAAGTGCCACCACACCACGCTAATTTTTAAATTTTTTTTTTTTTTTTTAGAGACGGGGCCTCACTATGTTGTCCAGGCTGGTCTCGAACTCCTAGCCTCAAGTGGTCCTCCCACCTCCAGCCTTACCCTCCCAAAGTGCTAGGTTTGCAGGCATGAGGCACCATGCCTGGCCCCCTTTTGTTTCTTTTGAAAGCAATATGCTGACACCAATAGTTTTGTTTACCTTAGAGGCTTCAGATGTAGAAATGCCAGCTGTGCTTTATTACAGGGAAGGGAAACATAATAAGTCTTTTTAAATTACAAACTTGAATTCCATATGTGGCTGGTGTGTGCATGCATAGAGTTTATGTGAAACCCATGTGCTTATGAACACAAAAACAGAAACTTCTCCCTCCTCCTAGAATCCAACGGATGCTTCAAGTTCTATCCCCAAAGCGGGAGAACAAAAGGAGGGTGCAGGTTAACGGAAGGCAGACCACCACCTTCTCTCCTCACGTTCCTTACTGTGTACACAGGACCACGAGAGGCAATGTCTGAAATGGCTCGCATTTGAGAGTCTATATTAAACAAAAGACATTCTTGAAATAGTTGGGCACTTTTGAATACAGAGTAAATGTTAGATGATATTGCAGATTTTCTTAGTTATGATGGTGGTATCATGGTTCAGAAGGAATGTCCTTATTCTTAGGAGATGCAGGCTGAAGTATTTAGGGGTGATACAAATTATCTGCAACATATTAATTCTTGCAAATGGCTCATAAAGTACATGTGCGTGGATGTGCACAGATAAGCAAACATGACAATGTTAATTATAAAACGAGGCCGTCGGGAGGGGGGAGGAGGAGATGGGCATATACACACCTATTGGGTGCAGTGCGCACCATCTGGGGGATGGACATGCTTGAAGCTGACTCGGGTGGGGCAAGGGAAATATACATAACCTAAACATTTGTACCTCCGTTAATATGCTTAAATAAAAAAATATATAAAAAAATAAATAAAATGAGGGTGTTTCTTGTACTTTTTCTCAACTTTTACGTATTTAATTTTCTCATAATTAAAAGTTTTGAGGATGGAGGGAGATTCTATAATAGGATCTAACCCAACTAACTGGCAATGTGTTTACTGAGGATAGAATCAGGACTAATATTCATCTAGTATGGACTGGCACATCTACACCAGCGGCTGAAATATTGAAAAAGTCCCATCAGGTGAGCAGCCTCTGCCCTGAGCCCAGGGGGGCCCACCCTCCAGCTGCTGCCCAGGACCCCAGGACCTGCCTGAGCACTAAACGCCAGGCATCCATTTGAACTGCAAAGAGTCCATGCTGTGCTGGTTGTCATTAAACATTAAAACATCACTCCTGAATATTTCTAACTACTGACCTCTCCTCTTGGCCAACTCTGTCCATATAACTTGCTTCCCATGAATAAGAACAGAAGAGCCCTGTAGCACAAGGGTTAAGCACTTGGGCTGACCTGAGTTTAAATCCTAGCTCTGCCACCTCCAGCTGTGTGACCCCACGGCTAGTCACTTTGCCTCTCTGAGCCTCAGTTTACCTCACTGCAAAGTGGAAATAATACAGTCCTTCTATAATGCTTGTTTTGAACATGTAAATTTGTTCTAATGTAAATGATATATGAGGGAACAATCTGAGCATAACTTGAATGGCAAGATCGCTCATGTGTGCGATTTTGACTGCAAGAAACACTAGGCGAATGCAGAAAACTATATCCAGCTTAGGAATGCGTGTGCATACACATGTACACACATACACACACACACACACACACACACACACACACCCCTTCCAGCTGCCTCAGTTCACACCACGTGGGATACACCACACACATCCACGCCTGCAGTTACAACTTTCATCTGATTTCAGATAACCCTCCTCCCACCACTTCACAACAAGCTGCTTCCCTGCAGAGACCCACTTCCACAAGCAAAATTCTTTTTTTCTAATATATCGCGATGAAATTTTTTGAGTGCTGAAGCCCTAACCCCATTTTCCCATAAACCTAGTGGTTTTTACTGGGTGACTTTATATAGCGTGATGACTTTTAGGAAGGCCTACGTCACATTACAGCAGAAGTGACTGTAGTTCCTACCTCACAGGGTCTGAGGTGAGGCATATACACGGTCTATGTACAGGTGGAGGTTAGCCCAGGGCCAGGCCCGCTTTAAATACTCCGTAACTGTTGGCTAGGACTGTTCTCTAGCTCTGAACGCAGACAGAACCTGTTGCATAAAAGATGCTCAGTGAATATTTATTGGATTTTCCTTGAAAGGTCTCGGGCTTATTAATCTTAGTGGACTAATAAAAGAGACTTGTCCTTTTCTCCCAAGAGGCTGGGGAGGGGCAACAATTGCCAAAACCAAAACTGTAAATTAGAGATGAGGCTTCAGAGTTCTACTGGAGCCCCGCCCTTCCAGGCACGGCATGAGGGGATAAGAAAGACAGGACTCTGTCCACTGGGAGCCGCCCGATTAGGCAGTGAGCAAGGCAAGGACATACACTATTGGCCACTGCGGGGCAACAGGGGGCCAATTCTGAGATAAAGAGCCTAGACCCTGAGTCTCTGTGTTAGGGCCACAGTAGAATAGTAAGCGGTTAAGAGCCCCAGGTCAGAGGTCAACTAACCTGAGTTCAAACCCCAGCTCCACTTATCCACGATGTCACCTCGGGCATGTGACGTCACCTCCCCTGCCTCGATTGTCTGTAGAAGAGAAATAGTGATGATCCCTATTTCCTAAGGGGGCAGGATGATTCAACAAGTTAATCCATGTGTCAGACACCGAACAAAAGCTCAGTGGACATTAGCTGCTGCTATTCCAGGGTTGGAAAAAAAATCAGACAAAAGCCGGAGCAAGAAAGCACAGATGTGTGTAGCAGCCAGAAAAGGTCTGGTTTAGCTGGGGCTGAAAGGCAGGACATTACAGGCAGGAGCCAATGTCCACTAAGCATCCGCCCCAAATCTTTTCTGACACAGGAGCGTCGCTTAGCCACGGCCATTGAAGAAACGAGACCTATTGTTCTGGTCTCATGCGCATCGTTTCTGAAAGACAAAAGGCCTCTGCATGATGGCAAAGGTTCCCTGTTTCACCAGAGGATGAATCAGCTGAATGGACTGGTGTGCACCACTTCATCTTGGGGGCAGCCCACGGATGCAGAGGCATTTATCTGTCCTTCCGAAGACACCATCTAAACCAGAGACAAGATCTGGCCTCTGCCCACGCCTCCCGCCTTGTCACCCACCTGTCAGCCTCTTGCCCACCAGGCCCAGCCACACTGGGCCTCTTGCCCCTTCAGCACACTGTGCTCCTTCCTGCCTCAGGCTCGTGGCCCTCGGTGTTCCTCTGCCTGGAATTCTCTTCCTACTGTTCTTTCCGTGGCGTCGTCCTCCTAGCACCAGGGCACAGCACACACTTCCTCAGTGCGGACTTGCTAAGGGCTAGAGGCAGCGGCCACCCTCCCAACCCTGTCACCCCCTACCCGTTTTCTCTGCTTTATATCCTTCCTAGAACGTGCCACTCTCTGAGATCCTTATTCATCTCCCTGTTCCCTGAAGGTGCAGGCCTGGCTATCACCCTCTCTACCATACACCACTGCCTGGCCTCCGGCAGGCTCTGCACAAACATGAACCAACTGGTGCCCGCCTGCAGGCATCCACCATAGACATCCCTTGAGCGCCCTCTGTGCCGGGTACCGGGCTCCGGGCAGGATGGGACACAAAAGAGACCAAAGTCTTTACCTCTGAGGTCCTTCCAGTGCCAGGAGAAGAGCAGTCAGAGGGTGCTTGGCAAGTGACATTTTTAGAATGGGAGGTAGAGATCCCTGGAGCACACACCTCATGGTGGCCAGTAACGCTCTCAGGTGGCAGGAAGGAAGCTTAACAATGCAGACCAGAGAGAGGCCCGGGCCAGGTGGCCCGAGAGCCCTTCCAGGTCTGAAACTCTATGATTCTGAGGTAAAGGTGAAGGAAACAATATGACAGTGGCCAAGAAAGGACACGAGACTGACAGGGAGGAAAGATCTCCACGATGGACCACTGTCTGGAAACAGCCAGGGGCGTGGCAGGGCACATAAGATGCTACCATTTTGTTTTTAAAAAAAAAAGGTGGGGGGATGAAAAGTATTCTTATTTATTATGTATTTGGATTTTTTTAAAAATCTCTGGAAGAATGTAAGAAACCAAATAACGATGGCTACTCATGGTGAGGTGGGGCTGTGGGGGATAGGGGGATACTGAACTTGAATACACTTGACTTTGATAACGTGAATGTAATGTATTGGCCCACTCAAAAAAAATCAACACTTTCAAAAAAATGTTTCATAGAATAAAAAAGGATGCCTGTACTCTCTATGGTGACTGTGACAGTATCTTTTAAACCCTAAATGTGGGGGCCAAGAGGACAAAACATGTTAATCGTGAAATTACATTTGCAGAAGGTTTTCTACAAGCCCCTGACAGGCCATGGTGCAATTTAGAGACACCTTATCAGAAGCAGCCAACAGCCATTTCAGTAGGTATGGAAAGATCGTGGTCTTGAACTAGACATCTGTACATATATCCAAATCTATCCAGGAAACATTTAGATTGGCATATACATTAGTGGTGGTTATTGACACGGACGTAGTTGTAATGAATACAGAAATAAGAGAAACAGCTATGCAAAGGCATTCATTCATTCCAATATCTGAGGACCTACTCTGTGCTGGGCAGTATTCTGAGCCCTAGAGGTACAGCAATGAACACAACAGACCAAGTCCCACCCTCAAGGCGCTCATATTCTAGGAGAGAGACACAAGCAAATAATGTAGATTATTAAGTTGAACAGTAACCAGGACCACGGAAAAAAGGCAGGGCAGACAGGTACAGTGACAAGGGTCTGGGCATGCACTACTATCCAAGACAGACTGCTGAGGGGGAGGTTTTAGCAGGGACTGGAATGACATTAGGGAAGAGTGATATGGGGATACCTGGGTGGGGGGTTGTCCTGGGCACAGGGAACAGCGGGCACAGTGGCCCTGTGGCAGCAGAGTGCTGGTAACGATTTACATTAGCAAAGTCTCTCTCGTTACATATTCTTACTGCTATACGCATTTATATTACAACATACAAAACAGTAACAGAGAGCTTACTTCTAGGAGGATATATGCCAAAATGTTTCCTGTGCTGGTATCTAGGTAGTGACATTACACACAACCTAAATCTCTTTTCTTTCAGTTATCTATATTTTCTAATGCTTTCCTCAGAAACATATATTAGTAGTATAATAAATACAAATGGGAAGTCTGAGGTATTAACAGGTGTTTATTATTCCAGAATTACAGAGAGGCAAGAGCTCTCTGCAGAAGCTGGATCCCCTGCTAAGGCACAGATTTATGCCTAACACATGGAAACCTAATCATGCAAGTGATCTTATTTTCCTCTTTGTTTTGACTGGTAGGGAGCTCACAGTCAAATTTCTGGTCTGCTTTTAGCAGAGATCTAGGTCTTGTGTAAACATTTCGTTACCCAACCTTCTTGTCCTCATATCTTTTAACCTTATTTTTCCTTTGCCCATTTCCTTATCCCTGAGATATAGATACAGATATTATGTATCTGGGTGCCCCACATCTTAAAATTCTTCATACTCATTGGAGGTTGGAATGAACAAAGCAAAGAAACAGACCAAGGAAGACAAAAGATTCTTAATAAAATCTTGAAAAAGGAATGTTCTTGCCAAGGAAATCAGATCAAAAAAGAAAAAAAAAGGGAACATTGTTTAGGGAAGTATTGGCATCATGACAAAGAGACTCCCCATCTCTAGGGGATCCCAACTTTCCATTATTGGAACATCACAGTCTAGAACAGAGCAAGGATGGTCTGGTTCATCAGGTTCCATCAAGAAGAGGAAAAAATGGCCTTAAGTAGCAGATCTTCATGTCATAGTAGACCACAAGCTAAATGACCCTCTCTGGGCCTCAGTTTCCTCTTATAAAAACAGGGTCTAGAACTCACTACTCCCATAGAGTGATTGGGAGAATTATGCATTACTTCTACAAATCCTTTGGGCAATGCCCAGCATATAGTAAGAGGTATGTCAGTGTTAATAACAATAGCTATTATATTTTGCAGTTATTCGTAATAACTACTAGTATTTCAGAGTGCCCAGTGCATGCCTGACACTCAATATTGTTCATCTCGTTTAGTCTTCCCAATAACCTTATGAAGTAGGTGCTACTGATCCCATTTTGCAGAGGAAAAAAGTTTTAACAGGAAGACTGGATGACTTTGAAAGAAATCCCACTACTGGTCCCTTGAGTGTTTGGGCAGCCTGAGCCAATTTTCTCAAGGAAGGGAAGCTGTGTGTCCCAGCAGTTAGGTACAAGTTGGGAATCCTTGCCCTGCCACTAAACAGCCAAGGGGGCCCCCTGAGCCACGGTGTCCTCATCTATAAAATGGGACGATATAAAATTATGATAGGGTTGCTGTGAAAACGAAACGATCTCACATATGTAAAACCAAGTGCCTACCAATAACTGAAGGGTTCTTGATAATGGCCTTTGGTTATTTGACACATGTTGAAAAGAGTAGCTGAAAACAAGGCACAAGATTCGAGAAGAAACTAGATCTGAGTGCAGCAGGGAATTTTTCCACGAGAGGAAAATAAATCTTTAAAAAGCGTTAAATATCTGAAAGTCACGACATGTTCAGAAATACTTTAAAAAAAAAAAAAAAGGAGATAAATCACCTGTCTGGGGCAAACTTGTTTAATAACAAGCTAAGACAACCCGAAGGGTCCTCAGGTTCGTGAGGAATCGCCCTCTCTAAAATTACAGAAATGCATTTAGGACCAAATAACTGAAATGCTTCACACACTGGCTGGATCTGTTACCAAACTCCAGATGGATTAATCACACACCGGCCCCACCGCTGCCAGAAAAAAATTCAAAAGCAACTTAACTCCCCATCCACAGCAAGGAAAGTCCCAAAAATTCTTACTAGGCCCAACGAAAAACTGAAACTGCAGCCGCTTATCTCCACGCCGGATCTGTTTTCTGCCCCAGGTTTCAGGCTGGCTTTTCCAGGACAGCAGTAGGATTTAGTGATACATTTTAATTTTGGGCGGGGCAACTCGTAAATTAGGGAGTTGTGTTCACAAACTTATCAAAATGATGCCTGAGTCCAAAGCCAGGTCCAGTCACCCTCTGGTCTGCGTTGTCAGGACCCTCCCCGCCCTGGCGGCCCGGATGGCTGAGGGTCTCAGACACGTCAGGTGCTCAAGGGTGATCCGAGTGGAAGAACAAATGGTGGTTGAGTGAACAGACAGAAGAGGTGCCTTGGCCACTCAGCTCTCCTCCCCAGAGGTACTGATTCTCCCCACACCACAGAGTAGGTGCTGTATCTGCTTCTCCAAGAACACGGGGAGAATGCACGGCCCTCAACTTCCCTTGACCTCTGCCTTCCTTGACAGACCCTGACGTTGGATCCCATGTTAGACTGGTAGTTCTGCTCAGAGCTGAGCCCTCAATGCCTTTTTTGGGGGGACTCAGACTCCTCAGTCTAATGAAAGCTGTGGATGCTCTGATCAAAACAAAAACAAAAAAGCACACTCCCCACACACTCCCCCTTGACTCTAACTTCCAGTGGCTTCAGAGATCCACCCCCCACACCAAACCCAACCAAAAATCATCTGGGTGTGTGTTTTTAAAAAAAACAAACAAAACAAACATCAAGCTCCCCCCAGCTCCCCTCAGATCTTTTGACCCCAAATCTCTGGGAGAGAGGGCCCCTCAAAGTCTGCACTTCTAAGCTTTCCAAGGGAGCCTCGCTCTAGCCCGGGTTTGGGAACCCGCTCTGTACCCCCTTGTCCTTGCAGTGGGAGCCAGGGACCACCAGTTCAAGCGCAAGACGGACTTATTGTAAAATGTGGATTCCTGGGAGTGGGGGCAGATAGGGGAGTTAAAAAAAAAAAAAAAGGGAAAAAAATGTGGATTCCTGGACCCAGCCCCAGATTTATACGTCAGAATCTCTAGCGGTACCGTCTGCATTTTCACTTAGTTACACAGGTCGTTTTCAAGCACATTAAAGACCGAGTTCTTCCCCTCCCCCCATTGCAGGGTTAAAAATGTTAGGCTGAAAGCTGTAAACAATTGCTAATTGATTAATCCGCATTTCAAAAGACGGAGCTATTCTGGCATCCACATTCCCAGGAGCAGGGGAGGAGTGGGGAGGGTTTTTGTCCCCCCCATCCCGACCCTGAGCAAGTTTTTATTTTCTTCCTCCTGTTCCAGATCGGCAATCTTCTTCCAGCTCCCTCACCTTTCCCGCCATTTCCTCAACTGCCCCAGCAGCCTCTGCAAAGCCGGTCGTTCCTCTCTCTGAACCTCAATCTCTTCCCCAGGAAAATGGGAATGAGGCAATAACAGAATGCGAGCTGCAACCCCCACGCCTAAGACTTCCGTCCCATCCTCCCAGCCGGACGTGGACTCTTCCCCCCAGCACGACCACCACGGAACATTCTGCATGATCTGTGGATTCGGTTCACTGTCCCTCCACTTCTTTTCCCCACAGTGATGGCAACTCCACACAGCGCCCGGGATTTTAGCCTGTTTGCTTCACTGCAGCAGCCCCAGGCCCCGCATGGAAGCCGGACACAGGCTGGCTCAGCCCGGAGTGAGCTGAAGTTTTGGGATCAGTGCCTAGCGGGTACTAAGCACTCAAAAATACTAGTAGCTCTCACCACCACGTCTCCTCAATGTAAAAAACAGAGGAACTGAATGCTTTAAATTAAGCTGCCTTTCACAATTGACTATGTCTAGGAAGCAAATGGGGAAAAGAGAGGAATAAAACTTTTTAAATCTCCATTACTATTTCAAAAGATGGCCAGAGAGAACACATCTAAGCTCATCTGAATTGTTTTTGTTTTTGTTTTTTAAGAAGAGGAAGAACAAAATCTGATTAGAGAAAAGTAGAGCTTTGGGACACTGGCTTTCTCCTTTCCATGACAATGCACTCCTTCGAAAGTCCCCCAACCGACGGAGATAAGCCACCCCACCCTGGGGACCCTGCAGCCAAATCAGCCCTCAGCAAAAAGCCACTCCTCAGAAGACTCGAGTGCCAGCTACATGCCAGGCACCGCGCCCGAGGCAACGCGGCTGGGCCGCACCCCTCCCTCTCTGCAGGAAGCGGGAGGACGGGCCGCCCCGGTTCTCCAGGCTCTCCCAGCTTGCTCGCCTCTGGCCAGCAGGGCCCGCCCGGCCAGCCACGTTACAGTCCCGCGGTGGCCCAGTCAGGCCCTGTGGGCCTCAGAGGCCACGCAGGAAGGGCCCAGGGGGAGTTTCCTCATAGCCCCCGCCACTCTCCTGTAGTGACTCCAGGGCTCGCAAGCCCCGTTTCACCCCAGCTGTCTGAGTCACCATCCACACACAGCCTTCGGCATATTCAGCCCCCAGAAACTGCATGGGAGGTCGCGCCCCACCCGCCTGGGCTTAAGGGGTCCCCCTCTAGGCCAACAACAGAGACCGCCTCCCCTCCCCTGCTTCCCACTCACAAGCCCCCCCCCCACCCCCGTGACCCCCTAGTGGGAGCCTGGCCGCCTGCGCCTGCCCACACAGGTCTTACCCCACCTGGACTCTGAACGCGCCCATTGTCTGATAACTTGGCATCTCAGCGTTTGCCACCACCCCTGGCTCGGTCTCCACACCCCTCAGGGACAGGGGAAGGTTTGTGACTGACACAGAGCACACAGCAGGCACTCAATCATGGCGCGCTGAGAACGCAGTCTCGGTTGGCTTTGAGGTGTCTGTGGTGGTCTGTGATATGAAAAACAGCTTCTGCAGGGGAAAGAGAACGAGTGGGGGCGGGGGGGAAGGTCCGTGGACCCATCGGCAAAACTTTCCAGGGCGAGTTATCAAGGAAGGGCAGGAGACGGTTATATTTTACAGAACAATTCGTATTTCTGTTTATGGAAAACTCCAATTTAATAAACCCACAAATACGGGCACACATGTTCTGTAAACGCATAGAAAAACGTCTGGGAGGATACACGCCAAATTGCTATTATAACACAGACACTTGAAAAGGGGAAGGCATGCGTTTTGGAGGGTTTGAATTTTCTATTTCAGATGATTATTCAGGTTCTACCTGCCGAACGAACTGCAAACACATCTAAAGTAGGAAAACGGTATAATGAGTCCCACTTACTGGGCATTGTCTTATTTCATCTATACCCAATCTCCTCATCTATTCCAGACACCCATCTTTCCATCTGTAAATGTGCCAGTGTGTACATCTGCTGGATCAAGGCACTCCCCCTTTTCTTAAACAAACCCCAGTCCATTACTACTATTATGACGTTTTTAAAAAACAAAATACATTCCTCAAATCCTGTCTGTGGCGTTCATAGAGTTAACTGGTTTACCCTCTGCCCCACCTCCCATTCCCACCCTCAAAGTGATTATGAAAAATCCTTAGGTAGTTGTTTGGAAAAGGCAAAAAATAATAATTAAAAGAAGCCCGTAGGGTGCGGCTGGTAGTCCGAGGTACTGTGGAGACTGAGGATGGGGTGGGAGGATCGCTTGAGCGCCAGGGAAGGCCAGCCTGGGTGACACAGGGAGACCCCCTCCCCCTTACCCCCCCCACACACAAAGGAGCCTAAGAAGCTCTGAAAGGGCTGCTCGCACACATCCGTCCCTTGCCTCAGTTTAGCCATTCAGATTTTAAGCGGAGCCCAAGGGGACCAGTAACACCCTTTTTATTCTGGGATTTCAAAAGAGGGGACAGGATCTTGAAACTCCATTTACCCAAAAGCCCAGAAGTGCTAAAGGGCTCTGGGGCTGCACGGGTGGACCTTGAGGTGAGGTTCCTTTCTAGGCCCAAGTGATGGATCTAGAAGGTGGATATTCTCAGACTTGAAGCTGCTGAGCACAGAGAGGGGGAAAAACTGGCCAGGCTGGGACACACACCTTTTCCATCCCAGCTCCACTAGGTGTGAAGACCCTAGTTAATAAACAGCCTCTAGAAGCTTCTGTTTATTATCTGAAAACAGAATTGTCATAGTCCCTACCTCTCAGGTTGGTACAAGGGTTAAAAAGGCAAGATCAGGCCAGGCGTGGTGGCTCAGGCCTGTAATCCTAACACTCTGGGAGGCCGAGGCGGGAAGATTGCTTGAGCTCAGGAGTTCGAGACCAGACTGAGCAAGGGTGAGACCCCATCTCTACTATAAATAGAAAGAAATTGGCCGAACAACTAGAAATAGAAAAAATTAGCCAGGCATGGTTGTGTGTGCCTGTAGTCCCAGCTACCCGGGAGGCTGAGCAGGAGGATTGCTTGAGCCCAGGAGTTTGAGGTTGCTGTGAGCTAGGCTGACGCCACGGCACTCTAGCCCAGGCAACAGGGTGAGACTCTGTCTCAAAAAAAAAAAAAAAAAAAAAAAAAAAAAAAAAAAAAAAAAAAAAAAAGGCAAGATCATATATACATGAACAGTTAAGTACTCAATCAATAAACGGTACAATGAACATTGTGGTTATTGTTTAACAACGATATTATTATTCTAGTTCTGATGCCTACCAGCTGTCACCTAAACTCGCTGAACCTACCAATTCATGTACAAACTAAGAAACTAAATGATTCTTAAGCTACCTTCTAATTTGGACCCCAAAGAATGGATTTTTAAAAATATACTTTCTCTGTGAGTTTAACGCTAAACAATTCTAAACTTTCCTCTATGGGGGGGTGGTGGTCTGTAAGGGTTGCAGAGACCCTGGAATTCAGTCTCTAGAACAGGGCTGAGGCAGCAGGGAGGACAGTAGGGGAGGCAAGACGACCCTGGTGTGATCTAGGGGGCAGAACTGGAAACGGGCTGTCAATATTCAGGAAATGCCTTTCCAGTGCTTCAACCCCGTCTCAGAAGTCTTACCCTAGTCCCTCCTGCTGCAATTTCGGCTCCGTTTCATTTTTATTCTATTCTCCATGGGGCCACAAGACACCCTTTACAAGGATTTGAAAGCAGATTAATTGGCTCTCAGCTGTCTCAAAAGGCCAGCAGCAAAGTCAGTCATCCCTAAAACTCTGGGCTCAGGGAAGGCTTAAAGGATTCTGGCAGGATGCTTTAAAAGCGGAGCTGGGCGGGGACACACCGATTTTGGTGAAAGCTGCTTGCGTGTGAAACTAACCCTGATCCTAGTTCATGCATCCTCGGCAAACCTGAGTACCTCTCCCAGTGCCCAGGACTGGCTGGGGGAGGAATCTGTCCCACTGGTAACCATCGCAGAGCCACAGAGACTTCCAGATCTACAGACCTCCTGCTCACAGTGTCTAAAATGCTCTTGACATCGCCTGTGACAGTAAAAGATCAAAAACGGCCACTATCCACTGGGAGCCGACTATACAATAGAAGAGTATACTGCAGTTAAAAATAATGAGGACAATCTCCAGGACATATTGAGTGAAGAAAACAAGGTGCAGAACAGTGTGTATAATGTGCTAACTTTTGTATTAAAAGTTGGGGGGGAGGGGATAAGAATCTACATTCCTAATTCAAAAGACACTGGAAAAATATATAAAATAATAACAATGGTTATGAGGGGACCTGGGCAACTGGAATTCTCCAGAAAAGCACCAGGCAGGTACAGGTACACAGGTGGTGGCTTTGGGGTCAATAGACCTGGGTTCAAATCTATGCCTGCCACTTTCTAGCTTTGTGGCCTTGGGCAAGTCACTAACTCTGAGGTTCGGTTTCCTCTGCAAAATGGAAAAAATACTAAAATCAAGTTCATAGGGTGGTTCAACCAAATAGGTTGTGACTGTCAACTGTTGTAGATTGGCTGCATGACGGCACGCACAGTGGGCAGCACTTGAGGGCTGTTTGGGCCAAAGGAGTGTCTTAGATCTGGGGAGTCAAAGAGCAGAGAGACGGGGGGATGTAGCTCTTCCTCATCCTTAGGACTCTTGGCTCCTTCAGCATTTACACATTTGTTCACTCCCTTGATGCAAGTCTAAAGCAGAAACATCTAATAATAAAAACTAATTTTTTCTTTTTTAGTGACAGGGTCTCACTGCGTCACCCAGGCTGGAATACAGCAGTGCGATCACAGCTCGTTGTAGCCTTGAACTCCTGGGCTCAAGTGATCCTTCTGCCTCAGCCTCCCACATAGCTGGGACTGCAGGTGCACCCCACCTCGCCCGGCCCTAAAAACTAAATTAAGACTGTTTATACCAGGTACAGAGAGCACTTTACATATGGAACTCATTGAAACGTCATTGCAACCCTATGCAGCAGGAACCTCGTTGACCCTCTTTTCACAGGGGAGAGAACTGAGGCACAGGAAGATTAGGTAACTTGCCCGAGGTCACATGGCAAGTAAGGGTCCAGTTGGGATTGGAATCCAGACAACCCTGCTTGCATGCTGCCTCCCCAGTTCATCTCTGCTCTCTGAGGGAGGTTCAGTTAGGCTAGTTCTTTCATTTCAGAGGGTAAAAGAGAAATAAATGCCAAAGAGTCAAATCTCTGTCAAAACCAGAAATAAAACCTCACACCTGGCAAGTGATACGTGGTTGCCTACGTTGAACAGCCTCCCAGGTATTGAATTCCCAAAGCCTTAAACAGTCCCATGGTTCAAGAGAGAGGATGAGCAGCAAGAAGAAAAAGAAGAGCGAAAAATCATAACTAAATTCCAAGTCCAAAGAAAAATCAGCACAACTTCATCGGAGTTACAAAATCAAAGACTCAAATGACAAGCTCTGAAATTCTGAACCGCCCAACTGCAAGGCGTAGGAGAGGATTTCTTTTTAAACGCAGACTTGAGACAGGAAGGCAAAAGGTACAGAAAGTACACCCACTAATTCCATTTTCTCCAGAAAGTCTAGTCATGATTACAAGTCTGGGAGTTGGGGGAGGGGGGCGGTATTGCAATCGGCCACGTGAACGTCACCGCACAGCTGTGAAAGCCGTCATTTCTTCTCAACTCCTTAGTAGGAAGCAAATAGGGAAGAGATCTAGGGCCAGTATCTCCTGGGACTTATGAGTAAGAGCTGGCACCTAATACCTGTTACTATGAAAGGGTGATGTCACGGTTGATTCACCCTTTGATACTGAAACACCTCGGTGAGACAGGCCTCTATCCAATGATGGTGACTCAGGCGCCTGCCCCACCTGTCAATAAAATAAGTGCCCAGGTATTTGTCCCACTGCTGATTCAGGGGGTGACGTTCTCTGATATGAAAGCCACTTTTCCCACAAACAAGTTGGTCATCTTGTTCCCTTTTCAAACACTCCCACACAATCACGGTGAAGAATTTGTGGGGGAGGAAGCCTGCAGTCTTTGCAAGTCCTCATGCTGGAGTCCAGGCTTCTTTCTAAGGAGCAGGTCCGGGGATGCTGGTATACACGCTCCAAATGAGCGAACAAAAATATGCCCGAGAGCCCATGATGCCCATTTAGGACAGTCTCATCCCTCTGCCACAAGCAGCTTTGGAAAACTAGAGTCAGATTCCTCTTGGGCAACATGCCAAGGGGTGGGGTGGCTTGGAAAGAGCATTAGATTCTGGTTTGAATCCAATACCCATTAAAGGAGATACGGTGACAATTAGCCCCCAGGACTATTCCTCTACAAAATGCCCAGCCAGACAAGAGTCTTTTTCAAGGGCACAAATATGGACTTGAAGAATATGGGAAGTCTAATCTCCTCAAGGCACAGTCCAGTTCTAACATCTACTGAGCACCTCACTCTTTCGGGTTTTTATTCGAATGCCATTCTTAGAGATAACCCCCACGAAGTCTCTCCCCTCAACACACATGGTCTTTATCATTTATTTTTCTTCTATAGATCACTGTCCCTGTCCCCTCCAATTAGAAGAGAAGCTCCATGAGGGCAGGACTGTTATCTGTTTTGGCTCCTGCTATATCCCCCAATGCCTAGCAGAGGGCTTGGCAGGTGCTCAGTGAATGGACACTTGAATGCTCCTGTCATCTGAGACCTTCAGAGCAAAAATGATCCATCCCCAGGCTGGGCATGGTGGCTCATGCCTGTAATCCCAGCACTTTGGGAGGCCAAGGCAGAAGGACCACCTGAGGCCAGGGGTTCAAGGATGCAGTGAGCTATGATTGTGCCACCGCACTCCAGCCTGGGTAATAGAGCAAGACCCTGTCTCAAAAATAAATAAATAAATAAAATAAACTATAGGACACAAACTTTCTTCAAAAAAAAAAAAAAAATGATTTATCCCCTTCACCTGGCTGGTCACAGATGCCTTGTTAGTTGCCTTTTCCTGTTGTAAAGAGCACAGCCCTTATGGCCAGGAGTGGCGGCTCACACCTGTAATCCCTGTGCTATGGGAGGCCACGGCAGTAGGATCACTTGAGGCCAGGAGTTCAATACCAGCCGGGGCAACATAGCAAAGACCCCCATCTCTACAAAAAAAAAAAAAAAACACAGGCTTTGGGGTCCAACAGCCACTGAGCACACAGCCAGCCTCTCCTACTTCCTGTCTGCCTGATACACCTGTGCTGTCCACAAGTCACCTCTCGTGAGGTTGTTGTGAGTTTAAAGAAGATAGCACATGGAAAGAGTTCAATACTAGTAAGTATTGAAGTTAATACGTTGTTGTTTATAATCAGAAGAGAGGGAGGGAGGAAAAAAATTAAAAAAAAAAAGAAGAGAGGATAAAACAATAAGTAATTTTTTTAGTATGGCTCAACTATTGCACGGGACATATACTAAAAAATTAGCTGTTGTTTATCTGACATTCAAATGTAACTGGGTGCCTTGTACTTTTATTTGCTAAATCTGGCAACGCTACCCATTAGGCAGTATCTTCCCGAAGGCAGAGTGATCTACCTCACAGAAAGATTTATAAGCTATTGCCCTGCAGTGCTCTCTCAATGAATATCTATTGATCAGATGGAATTTGGAGCTGTGAGATTTTTATCTTGGCCAAGATCTGATTCAGTTGGCCTTAAATATTTGTCCTGGAGTTTTTTGCATCTCTCAACAGGCTCCTTTCCAGGCTCCTCTGCCCTGCCAAGAGCTGGAAGAATGGACACCGGGTCTTGAACAATTAATGGGCCTGGAGGATGCTGGAGATGCCAGGTGGGAGGTGTTGGGTGTATCGGGGAGCCTTGCAAGGAAGGTGTTACCCAGACACTGGGAAACCAGATGGCCCTGGCAGCTCAGATATCCGTTTAGATTTCGATCTGGTGCTTCCTTACGCCCAGAAGTGTTGGGCAGAAACGGCTCATCTGACCTTTAGACTCCGGACTGCAAGCTGTTTTGTGACAAGCCAATTAGGTAAGGTTACACCAGGGGTGTGCAGGGCTCGCAGAAACTTGGCAGTGCCGAGCAGAGACACATACCCTGGGAACGTCCCCTCCTGCTTGTGTCCTTTCCTATAGAAAAAAGAAGTCCCCATCTTTTTTCAAAAATTAAAAAGAAAAAATCACTACAGTGAAATATCCTCTAGAAAGAAAAGATGCACAAACCTGTATATACATCCTGAAGCATCATTCATTCACTCATTCATTCATTCAACAGTTGCTTACTAAATACCTATTATGTGCCAGGCACTGTAGTAGCTGCAATACAGCCTGAGAATGAAACAAGACAAAACCCCCTGGCCTTTAAACCCCATCTCTTAAAAAAAAAAAAAAAATTCAAACCCCATAGCCCTGACTGCGGGGTGGAGAAGACTGGGCTGGGGGAGGGCCAGGGAGACCAGAGAGGAGGCTGCTGCAACGATGAGGGTGAAGACACAAAAACTTCTCTTTTGGAACAGAGAAAGGGCACGGCGTTGCAGAATGCCAAACCACAGAAACAGGTGCTCTTCTTCTTTTTGAACTTGGCCAGGTAAAGTAAATCTCAAAAGCTTTTGGCTTGTTACGAGCTCTCCTAATTACAAAGCCAGCTAATTATTATCTAGAACTTGGCCAATTATCCCACGGGGTCCTGAGCCGGCCACCGTTTATGATCTTGTTCACGGGGAACAGATTCAACCCTTCCAGGGATGCCCTATTAGGTCCCGGTAGTAACATCTGAGCTCACAGGGATCCGAGCATGTTCTCCCTTGTCGGGCGGCGAGACCCACCGCCAGATGTCTGCCTGGCTCAAGCACCCTGGGTAAGTCCCAGTTGGAACACGAGTTTGTTTAGGACAGTTTCCCTGTTACCATACCCCAAAATCTCGAATGCCAATATAGGTGGGTTTTCTGGGACTCAGAAAGTTGAAAGAGTCAGAAAGGAAACGAAGCGCTGTTCAGCTAGCGTGTATTTGGAAATGAAAGTCAAGAGGGAAACAGGCTGAAAACTGCCCATAAGCAGAAGAGGCTGAATTCTAGCATCCCAATTAAAATCAGTGAGATGCAAAAGGTATAAAGGCAGCTTTTCCAAAGTGAAGGTGGGAAAGCCTTCTCTGCAGAAAGGCTGAATCAGGTCCCACTGGAGGTGCTGAGGTTGACACAAGGCAGGAGAGGAGGGCTGGATAAAGCACAGGTTTTGGAAGATCAAAGTCCTGGGCGGTAGCCCCAGCTCTGCCACTATCTGGCTGGGTGATCAGGGCAAGTTGTCCAGCCTCCTGTTTCCTCTTCTAGAGTAGGGGATAATCACAGTTCCCACCTTGGCGCACTGTGAGGGTTAACTGTCAAGACTTCAAGGCCCTGGGCAGGACCCACCCTCTAACGCCCAGTAGATAACAAATATTTGTTTTTTATTTGTTGGCTGCCTTTAAGTAAACACTCTCCAAATAAACACCTTCTATCACTTTATCCTCCAGTTTGTAAAGTCTCTAAAAAAAAAAAATCTCTGTATCTATTGACACAAGATTAGAGAAGAAAGACCACTGTCCTATACAAATTCTTATTTAAACTTAACATTCTTCAGACTCCAGATCTAACATTCCCAGATACTTCTTTGACTTGCTATCTCCACGTCTGGGTCCTTCAGACACTTGAACTCTACAGATTCCTAACCAAGAACTGATTTTCTCCCCTCAACTTGTGCCACTTTCTCCCCCATTCCCAGTGTCGGTAAAAAGAAACGTTTTAGAAGCTGCTGGAATTACTTCTTGTTTAGAACCAGTTAGGTGCTGAAAACCTTGAAGTCTTCCCCCGAATCAGAACTGTGTTGTCTTCAGAGAGGCAGGCACCCACCTACCGCCTCTCCCAACCTCTTGCTTAAATCATCCGCTGGGACAGTGGAAGACAGGCTGTCTCTAGATGCTGATGGTGCAATTGACAGTCCTTGTGGAGGGCAACATCTGTCAAAATTGTAAATGCACAAACCCTGCGCCAGCAGCCCACCCGTGGAAATTCATCTTCCAGATATACCGGAATGTGTAGAAAAGGATGTAAATACCAGGTCATTCCCTGCAGTACTATTTCCTAAAAGACGGGACACAACCCAGTGTCCACCTGTCAGGGACTGGTTACATAAACTGTGGTGCATCCACACCATGCAGCCACAAAAAAAATAAACATGGAAGTTTTGTGTGTGTGTGTGTGTGTGTGTATATAGAGAGAGAGAGAACATGCAGATACAGATATATTGTTGAGAGAAAAACAAGGTACAGAACAGTGTTGTCATATGTCATTCATTGTGTAAAAGGGTTCTATATTATGAAATATACATTGGTATATAGACATAAGACCATTTTTGTATCTCCATAAGGATACACAAGAGAGGAATAAAATCAGTTCCCTGGGAGGAAATAGTTACCTGGGCCTGGGGAAGAACTGGGTGAAGAGTGGATAGGGTGGGAAGCAAACTTTCCACTGGCCATAAAGATGTGTACGATTTTTTCATATATATGAAAGTATGTATTGAAACTTATTTTTTAACCAAGTGAATAATTTGCCTAATAAAAGAAGAGAGAGAAAACCCTCCATCACCTGCAGCCCAAGGCCCCAGCTGCGGCCGCCTCATCCTCGGGGCCTCTCCCCGCTACCCCCACGGCTGCCCTCTTTGTCCAGGAAGGCGCAGCTCCAGCCTTCTGCCTCCATGACGCCACCACACCTTTGGGCACCCGCTTCCTCTTCCTGCAGCGCCCTTTCCCTTTCTGGCCCGATTCTGATTCACCGAAGCCTGGCAGGTGAAACTGACCACTCCTGATGTCTTCTGAACACTGTCCCAGCCCAATGGCATTCTCAGATGTACTGGAATTACCTGCTAAGGGGTCTCTTGCGGAGGCTTTTCGAACTCTCCCTGAGGGCAGGGGACGAGTCTTACGTCTGAGGACAGTGGCTACTTCTCTGGGTCCCCCATCCCTGTCCACTCCACTTGCAGCCACAGAGCTCTCCTTCATGGGCACAGCAGAACCACCAGCCTTATCCTCACCAACCAAGGATGACTTGGATCCCTGGCCTCAGGCTGGACAACCAGATGCCCAGATCCTGGCTGGCACCAGGTATTTACTTATCACACATCTAGCCCCTGGGCTTGTCCAGGGCAATGAATTGGGTGGCAGCAGATACCTGGAGAGCTTTTAAAAATGCCAAGTCCAGCACCCCACCCTCAGAGAGGGCTCAGTGAACTGGCAGGAGGGCAAATCTGCAGGTGCGAAGTGTCGAAGTGTCGCAGGTGATGTGATACTTAGCCACCTGGGTGAACCCCGTCTCAGGGGTCGGGACACAGCATTTTTGGCACTGAGAGAAGAAACAAGTAGCCTTAAGTATGTGTATATGAAATACTTTTAAAAACCAAGCAGAAGTTGGCAAGTTCAAGGTCATCCTGCCTGCCCCAGCTACTCCTTGCCCCACTCCTCCCACCCCAGTTCTGAACAACATCCGTGAACAGGTCTCCTTTGCTAAGCCTCGGCAAACCCATTTCAGCCCACCCTGAGCACCCCGCACGGTGGCAAGCAAGAAAATGCCAGTTGCCAGTTTCCTTTTCTAACAAAGGCACTCGGTCTCGTCACTGTTTGCAGGGCAGTGTTTGCTTAACACAGAAGCAGGCAGAGTGAGGAAACTGGTTTGACTGGTTTACTGGGTGGGAGGGAGGCTGAGGAACTTTTGAACCAAAGGTAAGACATGGGAGAGTCTCAGCACCAGGTCCTGCAGAGGCTCCAATATTTAATATTCACTGAGCACTGGACGCAATACCCTATGATGTCTCAGCACTATTATGCCCATTTTACAGATGGGGAAACTAAGGCTTAGTGACGAAAGTCCTTGGCCAACATCCCTAAGCTGGCAAAGGACACCACCTGGATTTAAATCTAGGCAGTCTGACTCAAGAACCTTCTAAATTTGGGGGAGATGCTACCAAACCCTTGAGGGAAAGTGGAGGATTCAAGATTGAGGCAGACAAGAGGAAGGAAGGGGAACAGAAAAAGTGCAGAAAGGGAGGGGGCCTAACGCCCTCCCAACAGTAACAAGTACAAGCTGGGGCATAGAAAAATGAAACTGAAATTAACAACAGAGAGCTAGAAGAGAACGCTGCAAATTTCTTTTTAATTGGTCAACACTTAAAAATGACTAGCTGCTGTCCCATTTCCACATTCGGGTTTCAGGTCTCCCCTCTCTGCCCTCCACAGCTTTCAGAGGGAAGCACTCAGAACATGCTATCCCCAGGACGCGCTCAGCGCTGCAGCTTGGCTTCAAGAGCCACCAACTGGGCGCACGGCCTTCACAAGCATATTAGAAAGTTCTAACGGAACCACCTCTTCCCTGCCCGTTTACAATCAACATCAAGGGCTGGTTGGGGGGCACAGAGAGTTTGAGAGGAAAAAAAAATAAGCCAAGGTGGTGATGCAGTCGTGTGTTCATTCATTCGTTCAAAATAGTATTTGAGGGCCTATCACATTCTAAAGAAATATTAGCCACCATTCAATGATTCCTTCTGCTTCCTTTCTTTACCTTCGTTCTCTTGCATTTATGTTCTGTATCTGCTGCAAGCCCAGGGGCTAGCCTGGTGCTAGCACATAATGGGCACTCACATTTGTGAACTCAATGAAGGAATGTGCATATTTAATTCTCACAACAAACTTATAACTATTACTGTCCCCATTTCACAGCTGGGGAAACTGAGGCTCATAGACGTAAAGTGCCTTATCCAAAGTCACATATCTAGTAGCTGAAATTCAAACCTGGCTCTTTCTCGGACTTCCTCACTGGTCTACCCTAACCAGCCATTCATTACCATGGCTTTCGTGCCCCTCCTTGAAAGGAGGAGAAGGGGTTGAGTAAAGAGAGGTGGAAACCCAGCAAGGCCAAGTCTGGATTGTGACAGATGCCTCTTGGGGATTTTAGGGTTTTGGCAGCTTCTGGAAGATGTGAGCGCTGATTGCTTCCGCGTCTGGCTTATCTGGGGCTACACTTGGAAGGGAATGCGTAACAGACACTAAGGTGAGCATTTCAGAAGAAAAAGCTCACCCAATAAAAAGCCCTGGAGAGCAAGCAAGGATTTCCATAAACACCTGGCAGAGAGGGCGGCAGCCTTCCTTAAATGGCCTTGCGGGGCCAGGGACTTTTCCGCCTCTGCTCCTCCTGAGACGCAAAGGCAAGGGCAGGAGCCTGGCCCACTAGCTCTTTCCCAGTAAGCTCTGCCTCACCCTTGTCACAGACATGAGTAATTGGGGAAGTGACTTGTTTAGGAGGGGTGTGTGTGGGGGGGGGGGTGGGTATCTGATGATGTAAGGTGATCCCAAAGCCATTTCCCTGTTTGCTTTTTTAAAGTCCAGTTTAATTAGGGGCCTGCATACTAGTTTTCACCACCTTTCAGCACAGCCTTTAGGAAAGCAGGGAAATGGGTGTATTTAATCCACACCGGTGGGTGCCTGAGAACTAGGTCAGCCCATGGAGCAGCCAGAGCTCAAGCCCGAAATCCAGGCCTGTTCGTCCAAAGCCAGATTGCAGAGGAAGCAAAGGCAGGCCACCGTCACTTTAAAAGCCTGCCACCTTGTCGTTTGTCCACACCTGCATCAGCTTAAAGCTGCGGGCCATAGGCTTACACTTCTCTGAGCTGCCAATCAGTCTAATAGCCTAGGTTTCTCACACCAGTTGTGCTAAGAAAAAGGAAAATGATCAGCAACTCTAAAGAACCAGTTTAGAGAGTATTTTAAAGTGTTCCCCATTCTAGATTCAGGAGAGAAACCAATGGAATAAATTCAAGGCTGAGACTGGAGGCGCAGGAAGGACCCTAGCAAACCACCCCAAAGTCCCCTGAGTTCAGTGAAAACCCTATTTGTGACTCTGCAGCTACCTGTGGACAAAATGTGACAGGTTCCATGTTTTCAAATTCCCATGAAGCAAATTCGTCACACCCCCCATTTCCCTGCACTGTCCAAAGAGAGTGGGGCCACCTTCTGAAATCCCTGCTGCCTTTTTAAATCACAAAGCCGGTTCCTGAGGTGGAAGGACGTGTGGTTTTGCTAGCAGGACACTTCTGTCCTGGGGCGATTCCACATTGGACTGGTACAAGGAGACCGCATAGTCCAAAAACGACAAAAAAAGTGAAATATCAGGAAATCTGTTGAGTGGGGGTGGGGTCTGCGGACATAAAGGGAACTGGATGCAGCCACAGGAGAAGCTTGTGGAATCCGTGTGGAGGCTGCCTCTCCCACCACAGCCCCCAGCCACACCCCCAGCCCCACCTGGTCTGGCCCGTCTCCATCATCACCCCCTCTCAGGGGTCCCATCCTATCAACACCTCTGTTCTCAGTCTACTTCACATGGATGCTAACTCCCCGAACATTTTTGTTTTGTTTTTTCGGTTTGTTTTTTTTTTTTCAGACTATGGAAGAGAAAGAGAAGGGGAAAGAAGAGAAAGACCAACTGTGGGCCCTTCAGCAGATTAGTGAACTGCTTTGTGCCTCAGTTTCCTTGCTTGCAAAACAGAAATAATAATGGTGCCCACCCTCCAAAGGTTCCTGTGAAGATTAAATAAGATAAAATATGTGAAGGATTTGTCCCAGAGTCTGGGGCAAAAGTGTATATAGTAGGCACAGCTATTATTAATAATTATCATCCTACAGGATTACTATTAATATGGCATAATATTATTATTGGTCAAACACAAGAGCTTAGACGGGGAAATAAAAATCAGGCAAACCCATCCTTGGCACCACCAAATATCTCAGTTCAGGAAAACAAAGTGACCAGCACTTGTATTGGGACACCTCATATACATGCTCAAACACATGCTCTAGTTTCTAACCCCTGCCCCACTCTCCAAGGCTGGATCAAGTTTGCTTCCTCCCAGAAGCCGGTCCTCGCTGCCCACTGAGACACCAAAACATCTCAGGCCTGGGATGGGCAGGCTGGGAGGAACATCAAGTGGACCCTGGCTGAGTAATGGCGGGGCCACCATAACATCAGGCGGACAACGATTCCTTCCTGATCCAATAGAAAGCTCCGCAGCACAAAGACGGGTCTCAGAAAAGCAAATATGTTTCATCAATCAAGCTGCAGTTTCTGTTTAAAAAAAAAAAAAAAAGCCACCCACTGTTGGAACAAATTCCAAAGTTCAAAAAAAAAAAAAAATTCTAAGACAACAGCATGAATTGCTGCTGATTTTTCACATGGCCAAAGGCTGGAAGAATAAATACAGTGGCAGTGTTCCCTCAGGGGAATTGTGGGTGATTTCTTTGTTTAAAGAGTATTTCTTTTATTGTAATGATACTCCCCCGATCAACTAAATTCATGGGGGAGGAGAAAGTGGTTTGATACAAAGTAAGCACCTGGGAATCAGCGAAACCAGAGGAGAAACCTACCCCTTCCCTGGCTCCCACCCCTGGGCAACAGTGAAGGTTGAAACAAAGCAAACTCTAGATTATCACAGCGATAAGCCTAGAAGTACATGGGGCATTTTTGTGTGTTTTCATCCCTAGTCTGAGCTACCATGCTTTTTTGGGGGGGAAGGGGGTAATCATTATTCCTTAGGGGAAACAGTACCTGTATCAAAATGTTTTCATCTCTATGAACAAAAGCCACATCCCTGGAAAGCAAGAAAGGGCTCCTCCTCAGTCACCCACAGATGGGGCCTGGGAGTCAGATGCCTGTTTGAATTCTTGCTCTGCTGACCCTGGGGGCAAAAGGACATCACCCTCAGAGCCTCGATTTGCTCCTCTGGAAAACGGGAATATTCCTGCCCCGCCTTCCCACCCAGCAGGTTTTTGCAGTCTGAAATAAGGCAGCCTCTAAAGTGGCCAGGGCAGTATGACAAACCCAGAGGGCCTCTAGTAAGTGCCTGGCACCTCTGCTCCTTTATAATATACTTAACCAGGCATGGCTGCCCACTCAACCACACTGCTCAATCGTGGTAAAAGGTTATTTAGATCCCCAAACCTGAGTAAATTCCAGTGGAGTGTCGTTTGAGCCACGGAAGGAGCTGGCCTACTGCAACCCAGGGGCGTGGGAGCACAATTTCTCGACTCCATCCCAACCCCACCCCACCCCACTCCGCCCAGGGCCACCGGCGTCGCGCGCTCACCTCTGCCCAGGACACGTCTTCTCTCCAGGTGCCGCCGGGGGACGGTAAACGTGTAGCTCTCGGCGCCAAAGCCGGGATGGCAGGGCTCTGGCTCCTGGCACAGCCACGAGGAGACCTGGCGGGGGGTGGGGAGAAAGGTAAGGAACGAGGGTGACCTGGGGGGGGGCCCTCCTGCCCACACCGAAACCAACAGCGCTGCCCCTCCCTCGCTCCTGGCGCCAGGATTGTGGGAGGAGCCCCCACCCAGCCCCGGGCGGGCAGCGACGTCCTCCCCTCCCGTCCCGGGACCTAAGGCCGCCGACCCCCCAGGAACTCCAGGAGAAGGGGCCGCAGGGTCACCTCCTCAGAACTTAGCCCACCTTCCTGTCTGCTTTTCGTTGGAGACGTCTTCACTCTTCCCGCCCCCACCTTCCTCAGACTGGGCATGCTCTCGCTCCCAAGTCTATTTCCTCATACCGAGGGGCGCTCCGACCTCCTTCGACCCCACCTCTTATCCCGGGGGCCCCCTATTCCTGTTTCCCACCCTTTCTTTACACGGCAGGTGCCTTTTTTCTGCGGATGCCCCTTTCCTCACCTCGGGGATCGTCCCCGCTACACCTGGCTCCCCCTTTATTTGCACCGGGGCGCCCCTTTCCACATCCCGACCCCCACCCTGCTCAGCGCCCCACCGCCCGCCCCGCGACCACACCGCGGCCCACCCGGAGTCCCCGGAGCCTGCAGCGAGGCGCCCCCCGCCCCGTACTTGCTGGAGGGGAGGGGAAAGCCGCGCTCGCGCCGCACCCCCTCCCGCTCTCACCGCCGCGGGGGCCAGAGCGCAGCGCGGGCGGCTTCAGGCCGTTCCGGCCCCTTCGACCCAAACTTTCTAAGAACAAGGGAAGCGGCGACGCCGGGAGAGAGGAAGGGACGCGCGGCCGGGCGCGGACAGTGGGGCCGGGCGGCGTCCCGCGCGGTCGGGGGCCCGCCGTACCTGCAGCAGCAGCAGGAGCGCGCAGAGGCTGCGGCACGCGGGGCCCATGGCGGGCCGGGGGTGCCGGGCGCAGGCGGGGGCCGGGTGCGGTCGGGTCGGGCCGGGCCGGGCTGGGCCGGGCTAGAGTCTGAACGTACTTCCGCGAACTCACAGGTGCTTTGCGGCTCCGGACGCCACTGAGCCCCGCGCTGCCGCGGCCGCCAGGTGAGCCTCGGAGGCACCGCCCCCGGCACCGCTGATTGGCTGAGGATGCACCTGCCGGCCGCAGCCAATGAGCGGCGCGGCGCGGCCCTCGGCCTCCTCCGGAGGGGAGGGGGGCGGCCCGCCCCCGGCCTCGCGCCGACCGGGTGACCCACTGGTCTGTTTTGGTAGGGTCAGGGGTCGGGTAATGGACCTGCACGATTCTGATTTCAGCAGGTTCGAATCCCAGGCCCGCCGGTGGCTCGCTGAGACCTGGGATCAGAAAGGACTTTACCCTTTATCTAGTTCTTTTTAAAAAAAAAAAAAAAAAAAGCAACTAAGTCTTTTTAACTTTAGGGCCTCATGGGTTAGTGAATCAGCAAATCTATCTATTGGGTCAGGACCACCTACGGAAACCTCAACTTCTCCACCGGCCAAACGGGAATAATGATCATAAATGCCTCCCTCCCTATGTTGCGGTGAGGCTCCCATACAGTTAATAAGACCAATGTTTTTCCTTCTTTCTTTCTTTTCTTTCTTTCTTTCTTTTTCCTTTCCTTTTTTTTTTTTTTTTTTTTTTTTGAGACAGGGTCGTGCTGTGTCTCCCCAGCTAGAGTGCAGTGGTGTCATCATAGCTCACAGCAACTCCAAACTCCTGGGCTCAAGCGATCCTCCTTTCTGAGCCTCCTGAGTAGCTGGGACTACAGGCATGCCCCACCACGCCCGGCTAATTTTTCTATTTTTTATAGAGACTGGGTCTCACTCTTGCTCAAGCTAATGTTTCTTGAGGCATAAAGGCTCTTTACAGACTTGAGGGGGGTAATAAAAATAACAATAGGTGCTGGGCATTGAAGGTTACTGTGACAAGCTCTGTACTAAGCATTTGACATTGGCCATCTCATTTAAGCTCATCTCAAAACAAGCCAATACCTATGCTGTTATTTCCATTTGATAGACCAGCAACTGAGGCCTAAAGAGGTTGAGACCAATAAGAGGTGGTGCAGGACTGGAACCCACCTCCCTCCAATTCCAGGGCCCTTTCTTCTAACAATTAATTGACTTCATCTCATGGGGCCCCAGACCGTCTTCCAGCTGGAGCTGCAGTTTTCTATCTGTTTTTTAATGTTGACCTGGAAGACACCTTTAGAGATCCCCCGAACCTGTTATTTGCAAATAACTTGTTCAATGTCACACAGAAAGTCCATGTCAAAGCCAAGACCAGAACCCAAGATCTCCTGAACCCCAGATTGGGGCTCTTAATGTCACAGTCACACCACAGGTACCACCACCTTCTCTAGAGAATTCCATCCTCAGTAAAACAATTTTGGCATCAAAAACAGAATACCCAGCTACTCAGGAGGCAGGAGGATCACTTGAGCTGACAAGTTTGAGGCTGAAGAAAGCTATGATCAGGCCACTGAACTCCAGCCTGGGCAATAGAGTGAGACCCTATCTCTAAAAAAAAAAAAAAAAAAAAAAAAAAAATTTTAATGCCAAAAAAAAGCAGAATGACAGGGACTGGGAATCGAGGGTCCTGGGCAAGTGGCCCCCGATGCCTGCTGTCCCCCATTAAAAAAAAACAAACAAACAGAATAGACAGGCCAATGGTGGGTCAGACAACTTCCCTGTCTGACTGCGTGGGGCCAGCCACATCGGTGCAGTTTGGCTACCCTGACAAGGACACCTTCTTTCCCATCACCCTCCAAGCGTGATCAGAAATACAGAACAGAATGTGGAGTCAGCCACTCACTAGCTATGTGACCTTGGGCAAGTCAGCATTCTCATCTGTATAAATGAGTTGACAGAAGCTAATGCGAAAACAATCACTAAGCAGAGTTCTTGGCCTGTAGTAGCAACTGCTCAATAAACATTTGCAAGGCCGGGCGCGGTGGCTCACGCCTGTAATCCTAGCACTCTGGGAGGCCGAGGCGGGCGGATCGTCCTGAGCTCAGGAGTTCGAGACCAGCCTGAGCAAGAGCGAGACCCCGTCTCTACCAAAAATAGAAAGAAATTAATTGGACAGCTGAAAATATATATAGAAAAAATTAGCCGGGCATGGTGGTGCATGCCTGTAGTCCCAGCTACTCGGGAGGCTGAGGCAGTAGGATTGCTTGAGCCCAGGAGTTTGAGGTTGCTGTGAGCTACGCTGACGCCACGGCACTCGCCCCAGGCCAGAGAGTGAGACTCTGTCTCAAAAAAAAAAACAAAACAAAAAAACATTTGCAGCGGAGGTTGTTCTTTTGAAAGGCCAACCTCCTATTTCCCTTCCCTATGGGGAAGGTCAAGTTTGGAATATTTTACCCAGAGCTAAAGGTGAATGTGAGCCCATTGAGGGTACATGCTCAACCGCAGAGGAGAGAGATTGCCTCCAAATGAGGCACTGTTTCCCGTTAGCCCGGCCACCCCCCTCCTCCAACCTGTGCCCTCAGCTTTAATGGGTTTCCAAGCACACACCCAGGCCTTTTGGATTTCTGCTTCTTGGCTCCTTCTGTCTCTTAACCCACCGGGAGGCTCAGAGGGAAAAGGCTCCGGCATTTCCTTTCCCAAGGCTCCAGACTGTGCATTAAACAAGATAATGGAAATACAGAAAGAGGCGTTTCCCCCATGGGGCAGAAGTGTCCGTTTACTTTTTTCCTCCCAGTTATGTAAAAAAAAAAAAAAATTTTTAAGCACATCAAGAAGGAACAAAAATACATATTTTATACCACCACTGGGCCCAGGGAGCCTTTTGGGCTTTACTTTCTTCTACCCAGCAAGCCCTGGCCTTGTAACTCTGCAGCAACTCTCATCGACTCTTCCATTACACTCTGATAATTCAATAAAAAGGATTTTAGAAAACAATTAGGGGCACTGAAGCCAGGTCAGGCCTGATGAGCTCTTCAGACTTCTGGGCAAATCCTTCTCCAGGCTCCAGGGAGGGTCAGGAAAGGATGACACCACCACCACCACCCCTACCGCTGCCAGGAGGGGTGGGTGGGGGACACAAAGGGGCTCCCCGGTGGAGGTGAAGCCCTGTGCAACTGTGGGCAACACAGTGATGGCCTCAGTTTCCTCTTCTGTCAAACAGGGACACCTGGTTGTGAGGATGGAGTGAG